>CAUHTR010000296.1:0-151869 GCA_959609185.1 Schmidtea polychroa
CAGAGATCACTTAAAAAGTAATCCTCGTCGCAAGAAAAAATTTCTTACAACTGAATATTTTTGCACTAATTTGAAGTTACCATTAAAACAACTCTTAAAACTCGTACTTTTGAAGTAATGGATTTTCTGTAAATCAAACAGTTACATTTACAGCGGTTTCAAAATAAGTTAATTCGGTGGTACCAAAACATTAGACATAAGTAGCTGAAAGTTGGTGAATGACCTTTTTATGGCAGAGTTAATCAAAGAGTTCAGATTGACAGACCTTCTTTTAGGCATAATTAATATGTTGGAGTTCTCTTCAAGTTGACACACATCATCAAGGTAGTCTAGGAAGAAATATCATGCACATGTCGGTTCACCATTGTCTCATCACACTTAGCTTTTCAAGGTCAACCATTAGAGATACTCGCATGACTCTTCAATCATACGACAAGGTGCCCATGGAGAGTAATCCATGTTAGTAATGCCCCAAGTCGGCGAAAAACTATAGACCAGGTGATCTGCTAGTTTACAACTACTCCTCTGTGGGGTTTCAAACTATAGTTTTCCAACTGGTCCTGGCTGGAGAATTCAAATCAAGGGTTAACATCACCTCACTACCTATCTGAAGAAAATTCATAATAACACATCGATTTGCAAACCAAATTATATCCAGGCAACAACAAAAAAACGTTTATATTTGATTTATCATTACATCATATCACCCCACAATTCAAAATTGTCACACGCCTATCAATCACATCAGACCATTTCAGTCCAAGAGAAGGATTAGAAGAGAAAAAATCACTAGATCAGGTCCGTTGTAGAAAATTTACAAAACGCACTATCCTCTGCTTCTTTTAATAACTGATCGAGGTCGAAATCTACCTGGCATTCGTCCATCCAGGGTGTACCTGAGGCTGGCGCTACTTGATACGATTGGTGTTTCGCAGCTTCTAATGCAGAAATAAGTTCGGCGGCCACTTTGGCGTTGCTAGCGATGAGGGCGGCTTCTGTTTCCGCTTACTTATCTCGGCGACGTTGAGTCCGCTCCGCCCGAGTGCGGGATTTTCGTTTCGGCTTTTCCGACGAGGTTCAGCAGGGACGACAGGAGCCGCACTAGTACCGATGTAAATTACCTAAGAGGTTGATGACACGAGTGTACTTAATCCATGTCCCCGACAATCGGATTGCTCCAGTGAGCTAGGGCCTTTAGCCAAATGGTGGCTGGAAAAGATATTTACCCGATTCTCTGAGTTCAGAATTTGTGTAGATCTGGTGGAGAGGTTTTGATTGCTCTTAGATGAGGATACGCTGAGAGCGATTTTCCTTCAGCAGGCTGTCCCTGCAGTGCTCCAGGCGGAGCACCTTCTTTGTGGTTTCCTTAATCTGGATGGAGGTGAACTAAGTCCCCTCCAGATGATCAATACGCTTCTTTAGATGACTTATTTCAATCTGCTTTGTAGGCATAGATGCGTTTTTATCCGAGCAAGAGAAGCAGGGTATACGAGTTGATTTTGGTACATTTGATTTTGACATCTCTAAATTAAATTATTAAAGGTTTTCTTACGCCCATGTAGTTCACAAACTGTATCACTGAGAAACGCATTATAAATCTCATACTAGACACATTCAAACGATTATCTTCACAGTTTTATTTAGCGAGTGGGAAAAGTTAGCCGGGAGATGACAACGTGGGCTTAAGTTCGTATTGTTCAAATTAAGTAAAGGATTCTACTTTTGTCATAAAGGAAAATATTACTTTTTAGTAAAACATAATATACTGTTATTATTAATTTATAGTTTTCTGCGAACTGTAGGAACTTTCAATTTAAGCATTTATATTTTAAATTTATGATAAAAGACAATTTTTTAACAGCTAGGGTGAATAGAGTTGAGTTCGTCGAGTGGAATTTGTGATTGGCAATTTTTCCATGTAACTAGGGATTCGACAGTGTATTTGTTCGTTAATTATATTTACAATTATTTCTGAGGTCGATTTAGATATTCCGGCATAATCAGCAGTGATTTCCGGTGTTTATCTTAGTGTTCTGTAGATTGATGTCGAAATCTGCGGATTTATTGGTGGACAGTTCGATGAATGGAGCTTTCAGTGGTCACCCGTTGGGTTCTAACGATAGTTTGCTTTATTATTCATCAAATCTCTCAAGAATTTTACAACGAAATATATTCAGGTGTGTATTTTGGTATCAAATTTATATTTTATTTTCACATTTTGCTTTATTTTCTGTGTTTTCTTATTGAAATGCAGCACATTTAAATAAAGACGTTATCTGTTTGGATAGACCCAGCTACATCGGTCAATCAGTGCTGGATTTATCTAAGTTAAGGATGTACCAGGTACAATATAAAGACTTGGCAAAATATAGAGACGAATTTAATTGTATAATTAATATCGTTGCCGGTGATACTGACTCCTTTTTTCTTGAAGTTAAGCACTGTAAGTTTGACATTCTTTAACCTGCAATGATTAGAGACCAGCTTTTAGATACGAGTAATTATGATTCGGCTCATCCATTGTATTCAAGAAACCTAGATTCTGTGATAGGTAAATTTAAAGAAGAGAGTAAAGGGACTTGGGTACAAGGAATGGGTTTCTTAAGACCCAAATGCTATAGTTTGTTAGGAAACAAGCCCACTATGAGAGCGAAAGGCGTTAAATTATTAGGGACAGAGATTGGGCACCAGTCATATTTTAGACTGTTATAATAATAATGAAATTTTTCAGTGCCACAAAAAAGAATAGGAACGCGAAATCATCAATTATTAACTATTAAAAACCATAAAAATCGCATTAAGTAATAACGATGATAAAAAATTATGGGTTGGAAAAAATATTAAAAAAAAATTTATAAAAATTTTCGATTCCTAAAAGTTGTTGAATTATCCTTTATTTATTGCCCATTACACACATGCACGTGTTGGTTACTTAAGGGTGTGTCATTTTTCCATTTTAAAATACGTTAGGGGCAATTATAATCGTTCGACTCTTGCAATTTAAACCATTTGTATACCCATGGCGACGACCATGTTGGTACTGTACACAAAGGTGAAAAAACAATGAGCAGGTGAGCTCTATTACTAAAACTACTCCCCATTGCATTTTCTTTTTGGGTTTGAGACTGCCGATAGAAGGTTTTACGTCATTATTCACTATGTATGCTGGTTTTAGATCATTTGTGGTCCTCAATTACGGGTATTTCCAATTGTTCTCTTATAAAATTTTGCGCGGGGATCCGCCCTTAATTTCTATCTAATAATTATTGTTCTATACTTCCTATAATATCCAAATTATCCTTCAAAAAATTTGCGCAGGGATCTGCCTGTATTCCTAAGTCAGACCTATTTCCGACTAGAAAATACTTACGGAGACGGATCAGGGGAGAAGCCTCCTCGTTATGGCCTGAAGGACATGCTATGAATGGTTATCTTTCGTTAAACTCGTGTTATCGTGTAACATCGCGCCACATAGCCAGCGCCCTCCGAGCCGCGTCAAACTGACCGACACCCGCTTATCGGCATCTGTTAGTCAAAACCAATTTGTAGCTAACTGGCCGAGTTACGTTTTGCCAACAATTGAAGTATACCAATAAGTAAATAGGAAACTACCAAAATCTTGAAAAAAAAACAATAAGTCCTCAATTGGAAACTTAGATGGCAAATTTATCAGAATGTAATTTTGAGCTTCAACATAGAACTGCTAGTATAATTCTGCAAATGAGCTATCAAAAATTGGCAAATCATTATGCTCAGTCTCAAACAATACATGATGGTGCTGAAAGCTTTAAATTAGAAATTAAATATAAATTACATGAAGAATACCTAAGCATGAATCTTAAGGAAAATCTCAAGTTCAAACAAGTGATTCGAATTTCGGTAAAGTGAATAATCTAATGAATAGTGACATTCAAAATTGTTTAGATAATACTAAGACGTGTGTAAAAACAGAAAATATAAAAAAGTATCGTTGAATTTCAAATTTTAGAAGAAAATAATATTTTAGTACTAATTCCACCAGACTTCACTGAAGATTTAAGTCACAATTCATGAAGATTTATATCACCTTGGATCAAAAGAAATTTATAATTATCTTAAAGATCATTATTTTTCTCCATTTATGATTAACGCTTAAAATGCTTAAAATAGATTGTCAGTTGAAAAAGATAAGTCCAAACAAAACTAAGTAATTAATGATTGGGCATTTCTTTTTCAAATAAGTTTTAATTAACCAAGTTTAATATTTTTTGTATTCCTTGATTATAATATTAAAATGTTTTAATGATTGAAAAAATGTCCTCTTAAAATATGCAAACAATTATCTAGAAAATAAATTCACGTCATCCGATTCAAGGAATTGATCACATTTCAGCTCGTAAGATATGGTTAAACTTCAAGAAATTGGTTCAATCTAAATTTTTTTAAATCTACCCTTTTTCCTATAACAAAAATGTTGGGTTTTATAAATTCAAGTCGGTAACCTCTGACTCCAAGTGTCCATTGAATTGTAAATAACAAAACAATACACTGCCCAGCGGTATTCAATGAAAAATACTTTCACACTCCACACAGAATAATTCAATAAAGTTTTCTAAGTTTGACCGTAAGTTTTCAAATTTCTTACAATCCTATCTGGGGTTTAATGCCATCTTGTTCTGATTTTCCCCTTCCTTTTATACTCTTCCAAATCGAGATGACAAATTGTTATTGCCAGTCAATCTTTCTCCTGACATTCAACTGTCACCCGGAATGGTCCAACGAACAAAATATAATTAATAGCCCGCCCGAACTTCTCTGTATGCATTATAATCTATTGGTCTTCTCCCATTAATCATAGTGACAAGATAATGGGCCTAAAATTTCTTTCTGTTTGTTTTTCTCCTTATTTATCCAACTCGGGATTTTTCTTCTTGCTAATTAATTAATTAATCTATTTCGTTTTCTTGTTTTTAACTATTATGCACCTTTTCGCACTCTTCCTGGCACTTTCTGAAAATTAGGTTAGCACCATGTTATTTCTCGCTACTTGTTTCACCTATGACCAATTTTCAGGATTTCAATTCGAATATTTGAATCTTTTACCGATTTTTTACAATTCACATTTTTTGTGATTTTCACATTTAGTGATACACTTCCTCACACCTTTGTTCTCTTTATATTTCTTTATACAATCGATTCTGTCCCTGACAGAAATTTCACTTCTCTCCTTCCTTTTAATTTAAATATAATTAATTATAATTTTAATTATTTTATAACCTCAACAAAATGCTGTATTGGATATAACACAATAGCTGATGTATTCAAAAAAGTTTTATTTAAACAGAACATTTCGAGAATTGCAATAACTACGGTTAACATGATCAATAAATTACAGAAAAAGTATATAAATCATATTGATTTAACAAGACGAGTGGATTTGTTTCCCATTTTCTGTTGACTTCAAATTATAAACCTACTTACACAGAACAAGACTTACGAGACGTATAAATGGAAATCTTTATCTCGATTAATATCTAACCCTTTCGCTGCGAGGTTAAAAAAAGAGAGAGGGCTATCGGTGTACAAAATTAGAAAATCAAACTAAACGTACATTTACGGAAGTAGCACATTGGGCATCTTTCTTAGCAGTAGTCCATGGCAGTAGGATATTACAAAATATATAGAAGTGTAGCACACTACAAACATTCTTCGGAAAACATATATTTACGGACGTAGTAGCGAAAGGGTTAAAACGACCAAATAGAAACGAAAAATGTTCTAATTTGGTTTTATAAACCACACAATTCGATGGTCAAAAAAGTTTAAAACATTGCAGAAATAAATTAAATTTCATAAATTATCAAAATGTATCGGAAGAAGGATCTATAATTCTTGTGAATGAAAATTCTATTTTCATGAAAGATTACTATTATATTCTTTACATTTTAAAAATGAAATAATTAATCACTAATCTGTAAAAAAGATAATTTTACAATGAAAAAAATTAACTGACAAATTGTATCACTGCTCTCATCAAACGACATCATTTTTTCTAAAGAATTTCCAAAATATGCAATTCGAAATATTCAATTTTAAAAGACAAACATGTTCAACTTGAAAAATATTAAAATTTCTAATCTTTAAAATTACCTAGAATTAATATAACAATAATAAAAATAAAGATAATAATAATAATAAAGATAATAATAATAATAATAATAATAATAATAATAATAATAATAATAATAATAATAATAATAATAATAATAATAATAATAATAATAATAATAATAATAATACGTCAACTACTAAGAGAAAAGTAATTAATTTTCCCAAAGAAAGTTTAAAAAAGTATATGAAAATATGAAAAAATAATTCCGCTAAAAAATGCACAATATTTCATGCTAGAGTTGATTTGTCATAATAAATGAATGAAATCAATATAATAGACTAAAAAAATTAATAGACAAGGATTATGTAACAATAAAACAACAAAAAAATGAAATGAAAATTTAAAAAGTATGCATAAATCAAAAAACATATAAAAACGATCTAAATTACGGTTAGGGCACAAATAGCAAAGATGAGAAAATCGTTTCTCACTGTTTTGGTAGTTTCTATAATACTAAGTAGTAATTATAAAAGTTAATTAAAACTTTTAATTTTTTCTTATTTTAGACATATTACGTTCTTCGGCCGAGGAATCTGAAGTCGTAGATACTCAATGGTAACTTATTGTTGCTTTATTAAATCACTAAAATTCGAATAAAAATACAGGATTGGGACAGGAGATGGAAAAAACTTTTACGACTATTTTAGCGATTACAAAATAGAAACAAATGAGACCTTTTATCAAGAAGGTAGTTTCTTAAGATTTATATTCCTCAAATTTATAACTTTAAATATAGATCCACGCTACAAAAGTGGTCTCGTATACACTTATCACATGCACAAGGAAATACTACCAAGAACACTAATAATTGAAGATATTCAGTAAGATATTTCAAATTTCTTAATGTGTTTTTACCAAATATCAAGGAAAATAATAAAAGAAAGTTTTGAAATTTGGGAAAAAAATGCTAATATACACTTCCGAGCAGTCGATAATCCAAAAGAAGCCCAATTTCATTTATCGTTTGGAAATATGAAACATTCGTATTATGACAACAGTCAAACTCCAAGCACATTAGAATGCTCAGAGATATTCAACAATACAGATTGTAAATAAAATATAAGAAAATTTAGAACACGAATAATTTCAATATTTAGTGTCTTTGGCCCATGCATTTACTCCACCCAGTGGTAACATTCATTTCAATATTGATGGATGGTGGACAAATGAAAAGCTTCGATCGGTCGCCATTCATTTCATAGGTGTTGCATTGGGAGCTGTAGATAACAAAATAAGCGACTCAATATTAAATGATGATTTCAGAATATTCGGAACTCTAAAAGTAAAAGATCTAACACCAAACGACAGAAATCAAATAATAAATATTTTTGGACCTCCTTTAAAACCGATCGCAAGAAAGCTTTGCGAGTCATGGAATATAACCAAAATGTTCATGCGTAAGAAAAGATTACTTGGTATTGGAAAATTGAAAATGTATTATATAAATATTAAGATAATGATAATACAATTTATTTGGTCAATGAAATGGACGAAGTCTTTCGAATTAATGATTCAGGAGCAATAGATGAAACATTTACTCCTCTTCAATTACAACAACCTCTCAGAAATTCCAAAGCATTGTTTTATGTCCCATCAAACAAAAAGCTATATTTTATAAAAGGTAAAACAATAATAAAGCAATATATGATTATTAATAAAAATTATAAGATGGCGAAATGTATTCGGCGACTGGAGAAAAACTGAACAAATTAAAATTCAGAAAAATGAATATAATCAAGAAAGGATTATTCGATAGAAATATAAAATCAGCAATTTATATTGAAACTCGAGAAGGAATAATTCACTTTTATTTAATAAAGGTAAAGTAATACAAAAACGATTCAATCGTAATATAAATAATTAAGGGTCACAAAATAGTAAAAGGACAAATCAACAATGAAAATATATCTTTTGAAGACACTGAGACAGACTTAAACAGTTTTATTAATATGTATTATTATGAACCCCTACCAGACACAATAACATCCGGGGCCATCATCAAAAAGAATAACCAAACAACATTGATGATATTTACAAACAAACAGTAATAATTATTAGAATCAGTTAAAAAATTTAATGCTTTAATTACAGGATGTACCTAGGAAAAGAAGCATTAATAACTGAAAGGTAATTCAATAAAAATACTTTTAAATAAAATAATAATCATCTTATAGAAATCAAAGAATCAATTTCAATATAATTCCTTATGAGATGAAATCCATAAAATATTTCCTAAGGTAAAAATCTCAAAAAGATTAAAAATAATATTACTATTTCTAGGTGCTCAACTCATTCAATTTTCATCAGAAAAATGCACACCAAAGAGTTTATCCCACCAAAAAAGCCAGTAAAAGATGAGGGTGATACACAAGTTTATCAAATATATAAAAAATATGTAAAGCGAAAAGAAAAATTCGAGGAAAATTACCAAACCTTTGAAAAAGCAGCACAAAAAGTGTATAGAAAAATTTATGTAATATTGAAAAAACAGAATCCAAAAACACAAGCTAGAGATATACAAGAAGAAGCAAATAAAATATTTAAAGAATCTCTTTTATTAGTAATAAAAAATAAAGAAAAAATAACAGTAGAATATTGGGACATGAAATTAGACTATGCAATAAAGCGATATTTCTATCTGAAAACAACTGAACAAATGAAATCAACAACAGAAAAAATAAAAAGAACAACTAGAAGTGGTAAGACAACAACAACTACACTTCAAAAAACCACAAAAAAGATAGAATTGACAACACAAACTGAAAAATTAACAACTCAACCAAAATACATGACAACTAAAGAAAAAACAATATCGACAATTAAGAGCAGTAATTTACCAACAGCTTCGACAACCAGCTCATCATCGACAGTAACTAGTCCTCAACAATCATCCACTGCTTCAGAAGGTCTAACTACTGAAACTGCTTCACCAACCGCTTCGATAACTGAAGAACAAACCACTTCATCATCGACAGTAACTAGTGAACAAATTTCCACTAATATCAATACCACTGAACAAACTCAACAATCATCCACTGCTTCAGAAGGTCTAACTACTGGAACTGCTTCACCAACCGCTTCGACAACTGAAGAACAAACCACTTCATCATCTACAGTAACTAGTGAACAAATTTCCACTGATATCAATACCACTGAACAAACTAAACAATCATCCACTGCTTCAGAAGGTCTAACTACTGGAACTGCTTCACAAACCGCTTCGACAACTGAAGAACAAACCACTTCATCATCGACAGTGACTAGTGAACAAATTTCCACTGATATCAATACCACTGAACAAACTCAACAATCATCCACTGCTTCAGAAGGTCTAACTACTGGAACTGCTTCACCAACCGCTTCGACAACTGAAGAACAAACCACTTCATCATCGACAGTAACTAGTGAACAAATTTCCACTGATATCAATACCACTGAACAAACTCAACAATCATCCACTGCTTCAGAAGGTCTAACTACTGGAACTGCTTCACCAACCGCTTCGACAACTGAAGAACAAACCACTTCATCATCGACAGTAACTAGTGAACAAATTTCCACTGATATCAATACCACTGAACAAACTCAACAATCATCCACTGCTTCAGAAGGTCTAACTACTGGAACTGCTTCACCAACCGCTTCGACAACTGAAGAACAAACCACTTCATCATCGACAGTAACTAGTGAACAAATTTCCACTGATATCAATACCACTGAACAAACTCAACAATCATCCACTGCTTCAGAAGGTCTAACTACTGGAACTGCTTCACCAACCGCTTCGACAACTGAAGAACAAACCACTTCATCATCGACAGTAACTAGTGAACAAATTTCCACTGATATCAATACCACTGAACAAACTCAACAATCATCCACTGCTTCAGAAGGTCTAACTACTGGAACTGCTTCACCAACCGCTTCGACAACTGAAGAACAAACCACTTCATCATCGACAGTAACTAGTGAACAAATTTCCACTGATATCAATACCACTGAACAAACTCAACAATCATCCACTGCTTCAGAAGGTCTAACTACTGGAACTGCTTCACCAACCGCTTCGACAACTGAAGAACAAACCACTTCATCATCGACAGTAACTAGTGAACAAATTTCCACTGATATCAATACCACTGAACAAACTCAACAATCATCCACTGCTTCAGAAGGTCTAACTACTGGAACTGCTTCACCAACCGCTTCGACAACTGAAGAACAAACCACTTCATCATCGACAGTAAACTAGTGAACAAATTTCCACTGATATCAATATCACTGAAAAAACTCAACAATCTACCACTGCTTCAGAAGGTCTAACTACTGGAACTGCTTCACCAACCGCTTCGACAACTGAAGAACAAACCACTTCATCATCGACAGTAACTAGTGAACAAATTTCCACTGATATCAATACCACTGAACAAACTCAACAATCATCCACTGCTTCAGAAGGTCTAACTACTGGAACTGCTTCACCAACCGCTTCGACAACTGAAGAACAAACCACTTCATCATCGACAGTAACTAGTGAACAAATTTCCACTGATATCAATACCACTGAACAAACTCAACAATCATCCACTGCTTCAGAAGGTCTAACTACTGGAACTGCTTCACCAACCGCTTCGACAACTGAAGAACAAACCACTTCATCATCGACAGTAACTAGTGAACAAATTTCCACTGATATCAATACCACTGAACAAACTCAACAATCATCCACTGCTTCAGAAGGTCTAACTACTGGAACTGCTTCACCAACCGCTTCGACAACTGAAGAACAAACCACTTCATCATCGACAGTAACTAGTGAACAAATTTCCACTGATATCAATACCACTGAACAAACTCAACAATCATCCACTGCTTCAGAAGGTCTAACTACTGGAACTGCTTCACCAACCGCTTCGACAACTGAAGAACAAACCACTTCATCATCGACAGTAACTAGTGAACAAATTTCCACTGATATCAATACCACTGAACAAACTCAACAATCATCCACTGCTTCAGAAGGTCTAACTACTGGAACTGCTTCACCAACCGCTTCGACAACTGAAGAACAAACCACTTCATCATCGACAGTAACTAGTGAACAAATTTCCACTGATATCAATACCACTGAACAAACTCAACAATCATCCACTGCTTCAGAAGGTCTAACTACTGGAACTGCTTCACCAACCGCTTCGACAACTGAAGAACAAACCACTTCATCATCGACAGTAACTAGTGAACAAATTTCCACTGATATCAATACCACTGAACAAACTCAACAATCATCCACTGCTTCAGAAGGTCTAACTACTGGAACTGCTTCACCAACCGCTTCGACAACTGAAGAACAAACCACTTCATCATCGACAGTAACTAGTGAACAAATTTCCACTGATATCAATACCACTGAACAAACTCAACAATCATCCACTGCTTCAGAAGGTCTAACTACTGGAACTGCTTCACCAACCGCTTCGACAACTGAAGAACAAACCACTTCATCATCGACAGTAACTAGTGAACAAATTTCCACTGATATCAATACCACTGAACAAACTCAACAATCATCCACTGCTTCAGAAGGTCTAACTACTGGAACTGCTTCACCAACCGCTTCGACAACTGAAGAACAAACCACTTCATCATCGACAGTAACTAGTGAACAAATTTCCACTGATATCAATACCACTGAACAAACTCAACAATCATCCACTGCTTCAGAAGGTCTAACTACTGGAACTGCTTCACCAACCGCTTCGACAACTGAAGAACAAACCACTTCATCATCGACAGTAACTAGTGAACAAATTTCCACTGATATCAATACCACTGAACAAACTCAACAATCATCCACTGCTTCAGAAGGTCTAACTACTGGAACTGCTTCACCAACCGCTTCGACAACTGAAGAACAAACCACTTCATCATCGACAGTAACTAGTGAACAAATTTCCACTGATATCAATACCACTGAACAAACTCAACAATCATCCACTGCTTCAGAAGGTCTAACTACTGGAACTGCTTCACCAACCGCTTCGACAACTGAAGAACAAACCACTTCATCATCGACAGTAACTAGTGAACAAATTTCCACTGATATCAATACCACTGAACAAACTCAACAATCATCCACTGCTTCAGAAGGTCTAACTACTGGAACTGCTTCACCAACCGCTTCGACAACTGAAGAACAAACCACTTCATCATCGACAGTAACTAGTGAACAAATTTCCACTGATATCAATACCACTGAACAAACTCAACAATCATCCACTGCTTCAGAAGGTCTAACTACTGGAACTGCTTCACCAACCGCTTCGACAACTGAAGAACAAACCACTTCATCATCGACAGTAACTAGTGAACAAATTTCCACTGATATCAATACCACTGAACAAACTCAACAATCATCCACTGCTTCAGAAGGTCTAACTACTGGAACTGCTTCACCAACCGCTTCGACAACTGAAGAACAAACCACTTCATCATCGACAGTAACTAGTGAACAAATTTCCACTGATATCAATACCACTGAACAAACTCAACAATCATCCACTGCTTCAGAAGGTCTAACTACTGGAACTGCTTCACCAACCGCTTCGACAACTGAAGAACAAACCACTTCATCATCGACAGTAACTAGTGAACAAATTTCCACTGATATCAATACCACTGAACAAACTCAACAATCATCCACTGCTTCAGAAGGTCTAACTACTGGAACTGCTTCACCAACCGCTTCGACAACTGAAGAACAAACCACTTCATCATCGACAGTAACTAGTGAACAAATTTCCACTGATATCAATACCACTGAACAAACTCAACAATCATCCACTGCTTCAGAAGGTCTAACTACTGGAACTGCTTCACCAACCGCTTCGACAACTGAAGAACAAACCACTTCATCATCGACAGTAACTAGTGAACAAATTTCCACTGATATCAATACCACTGAACAAACTCAACAATCATCCACTGCTTCAGAAGGTCTAACTACTGGAACTGCTTCACCAACCGCTTCGACAACTGAAGAACAAACCACTTCATCATCGACAGTAACTAGTGAACAAATTTCCACTGATATCAATACCACTGAACAAACTCAACAATCATCCACTGCTTCAGAAGGTCTAACTACTGGAACTGCTTCACCAACCGCTTCGACAACTGAAGAACAAACCACTTCATCATCGACAGTAACTAGTGAACAAATTTCCACTGATATCAATACCACTGAACAAACTCAACAATCATCCACTGCTTCAGAAGGTCTAACTACTGGAACTGCTTCACCAACCGCTTCGACAACTGAAGAACAAACCACTTCATCATCGACAGTAACTAGTGAACAAATTTCCACTGATATCAATACCACTGAACAAACTCAACAATCATCCACTGCTTCAGAAGGTCTAACTACTGGAACTGCTTCACCAACCGCTTCGACAACTGAAGAACAAACCACTTCATCATCGACAGTAACTAGTGAACAAATTTCCACTGATATCAATACCACTGAACAAACTCAACAATCATCCACTGCTTCAGAAGGTCTAACTACTGGAACTGCTTCACCAACCGCTTCGACAACTGAAGAACAAACCACTTCATCATCGACAGTAACTAGTGAACAAATTTCCACTGATATCAATACCACTGAACAAACTCAACAATCATCCACTGCTTCAGAAGGTCTAACTACTGGAACTGCTTCACCAACCGCTTCGACAACTGAAGAACAAACCACTTCATCATCGACAGTAACTAGTGAACAAATTTCCACTGATATCAATACCACTGAACAAACTCAACAATCATCCACTGCTTCAGAAGGTCTAACTACTGGAACTGCTTCACCAACCGCTTCGACAACTGAAGAACAAACCACTTCATCATCGACAGTAACTAGTGAACAAATTTCCACTGATATCAATACCACTGAACAAACTCAACAATCATCCACTGCTTCAGAAGGTCTAACTACTGGAACTGCTTCACCAACCGCTTCGACAACTGAAGAACAAACCACTTCATCATCGACAGTAACTAGTGAACAAATTTCCACTGATATCAATACCACTGAACAAACTCAACAATCATCCACTGCTTCAGAAGGTCTAACTACTGGAACTGCTTCACCAACCGCTTCGACAACTGAAGAACAAACCACTTCATCATCGACAGTAACTAGTGAACAAATTTCCACTGATATCAATACCACTGAACAAACTCAACAATCATCCACTGCTTCAGAAGGTCTAACTACTGGAACTGCTTCACCAACCGCTTCGACAACTGAAGAACAAACCACTTCATCATCGACAGTAACTAGTGAACAAATTTCCACTGATATCAATACCACTGAACAAACTCAACAATCATCCACTGCTTCAGAAGGTCTAACTACTGGAACTGCTTCACCAACCGCTTCGACAACTGAAGAACAAACCACTTCATCATCGACAGTAACTAGTGAACAAATTTCCACTGATATCAATACCACTGAACAAACTCAACAATCATCCACTGCTTCAGAAGGTCTAACTACTGGAACTGCTTCACCAACCGCTTCGACAACTGAAGAACAAACCACTTCATCATCGACAGTAACTAGTGAACAAATTTCCACTGATATCAATACCACTGAACAAACTCAACAATCATCCACTGCTTCAGAAGGTCTAACTACTGGAACTGCTTCACCAACCGCTTCGACAACTGAAGAACAAACCACTTCATCATCGACAGTAACTAGTGAACAAATTTCCACTGATATCAATACCACTGAACAAACTCAACAATCATCCACTGCTTCAGAAGGTCTAACTACTGGAACTGCTTCACCAACCGCTTCGACAACTGAAGAACAAACCACTTCATCATCGACAGTAACTAGTGAACAAATTTCCACTGATATCAATACCACTGAACAAACTCAACAATCATCCACTGCTTCAGAAGGTCTAACTACTGGAACTGCTTCACCAACCGCTTCGACAACTGAAGAACAAACCACTTCATCATCGACAGTAACTAGTGAACAAATTTCCACTGATATCAATACCACTGAACAAACTCAACAATCATCCACTGCTTCAGAAGGTCTAACTACTGGAACTGCTTCACCAACCGCTTCGACAACTGAAGAACAAACCACTTCATCATCGACAGTAACTAGTGAACAAATTTCCACTGATATCAATACCACTGAACAAACTCAACAATCATCCACTGCTTCAGAAGGTCTAACTACTGGAACTGCTTCACCAACCGCTTCGACAACTGAAGAACAAACCACTTCATCATCGACAGTAACTAGTGAACAAATTTCCACTGATATCAATACCACTGAACAAACTCAACAATCATCCACTGCTTCAGAAGGTCTAACTACTGGAACTGCTTCACCAACCGCTTCGACAACTGAAGAACAAACCACTTCATCATCGACAGTAACTAGTGAACAAATTTCCACTGATATCAATACCACTGAACAAACTCAACAATCATCCACTGCTTCAGAAGGTCTAACTACTGGAACTGCTTCACCAACCGCTTCGACAACTGAAGAACAAACCACTTCATCATCGACAGTAACTAGTGAACAAATTTCCACTGATATCAATACCACTGAACAAACTCAACAATCATCCACTGCTTCAGAAGGTCTAACTACTGGAACTGCTTCACCAACCGCTTCGACAACTGAAGAACAAACCACTTCATCATCGACAGTAACTAGTGAACAAATTTCCACTGATATCAATACCACTGAACAAACTCAACAATCATCCACTGCTTCAGAAGGTCTAACTACTGGAACTGCTTCACCAACCGCTTCGACAACTGAAGAACAAACCACTTCATCATCGACAGTAACTAGTGAACAAATTTCCACTGATATCAATACCACTGAACAAACTCAACAATCATCCACTGCTTCAGAAGGTCTAACTACTGGAACTGCTTCACCAACCGCTTCGACAACTGAAGAACAAACCACTTCATCATCGACAGTAACTAGTGAACAAATTTCCACTGATATCAATACCACTGAACAAACTCAACAATCATCCACTGCTTCAGAAGGTCTAACTACTGGAACTGCTTCACCAACCGCTTCGACAACTGAAGAACAAACCACTTCATCATCGACAGTAACTAGTGAACAAATTTCCACTGATATCAATACCACTGAACAAACTCAACAATCATCCACTGCTTCAGAAGGTCTAACTACTGGAACTGCTTCACCAACCGCTTCGACAACTGAAGAACAAACCACTTCATCATCGACAGTAACTAGTGAACAAATTTCCACTGATATCAATACCACTGAACAAACTCAACAATCATCCACTGCTTCAGAAGGTCTAACTACTGGAACTGCTTCACCAACCGCTTCGACAACTGAAGAACAAACCACTTCATCATCGACAGTAACTAGTGAACAAATTTCCACTGATATCAATACCACTGAACAAACTCAACAATCATCCACTGCTTCAGAAGGTCTAACTACTGGAACTGCTTCACCAACCGCTTCGACAACTGAAGAACAAACCACTTCATCATCGACAGTAACTAGTGAACAAATTTCCACTGATATCAATACCACTGAACAAACTCAACAATCATCCACTGCTTCAGAAGGTCTAACTACTGGAACTGCTTCACCAACCGCTTCGACAACTGAAGAACAAACCACTTCATCATCGACAGTAACTAGTGAACAAATTTCCACTGATATCAATACCACTGAACAAACTCAACAATCATCCACTGCTTCAGAAGGTCTAACTACTGGAACTGCTTCACCAACCGCTTCGACAACTGAAGAACAAACCACTTCATCATCGACAGTAACTAGTGAACAAATTTCCACTGATATCAATACCACTGAACAAACTCAACAATCATCCACTGCTTCAGAAGGTCTAACTACTGGAACTGCTTCACCAACCGCTTCGACAACTGAAGAACAAACCACTTCATCATCGACAGTAACTAGTGAACAAATTTCCACTGATATCAATACCACTGAACAAACTCAACAATCATCCACTGCTTCAGAAGGTCTAACTACTGGAACTGCTTCACCAACCGCTTCGACAACTGAAGAACAAACCACTTCATCATCGACAGTAACTAGTGAACAAATTTCCACTGATATCAATACCACTGAACAAACTCAACAATCATCCACTGCTTCAGAAGGTCTAACTACTGGAACTGCTTCACCAACCGCTTCGACAACTGAAGAACAAACCACTTCATCATCGACAGTAACTAGTGAACAAATTTCCACTGATATCAATACCACTGAACAAACTCAACAATCATCCACTGCTTCAGAAGGTCTAACTACTGGAACTGCTTCACCAACCGCTTCGACAACTGAAGAACAAACCACTTCATCATCGACAGTAACTAGTGAACAAATTTCCACTGATATCAATACCACTGAACAAACTCAACAATCATCCACTGCTTCAGAAGGTCTAACTACTGGAACTGCTTCACCAACCGCTTCGACAACTGAAGAACAAACCACTTCATCATCGACAGTAACTAGTGAACAAATTTCCACTGATATCAATACCACTGAACAAACTCAACAATCATCCACTGCTTCAGAAGGTCTAACTACTGGAACTGCTTCACCAACCGCTTCGACAACTGAAGAACAAACCACTTCATCATCGACAGTAACTAGTGAACAAATTTCCACTGATATCAATACCACTGAACAAACTCAACAATCATCCACTGCTTCAGAAGGTCTAACTACTGGAACTGCTTCACCAACCGCTTCGACAACTGAAGAACAAACCACTTCATCATCGACAGTAACTAGTGAACAAATTTCCACTGATATCAATACCACTGAACAAACTCAACAATCATCCACTGCTTCAGAAGGTCTAACTACTGGAACTGCTTCACCAACCGCTTCGACAACTGAAGAACAAACCACTTCATCATCGACAGTAACTAGTGAACAAATTTCCACTGATATCAATACCACTGAACAAACTCAACAATCATCCACTGCTTCAGAAGGTCTAACTACTGGAACTGCTTCACCAACCGCTTCGACAACTGAAGAACAAACCACTTCATCATCGACAGTAACTAGTGAACAAATTTCCACTGATATCAATACCACTGAACAAACTCAACAATCATCCACTGCTTCAGAAGGTCTAACTACTGGAACTGCTTCACCAACCGCTTCGACAACTGAAGAACAAACCACTTCATCATCGACAGTAACTAGTGAACAAATTTCCACTGATATCAATACCACTGAACAAACTCAACAATCATCCACTGCTTCAGAAGGTCTAACTACTGGAACTGCTTCACCAACCGCTTCGACAACTGAAGAACAAACCACTTCATCATCGACAGTAACTAGTGAACAAATTTCCACTGATATCAATACCACTGAACAAACTCAACAATCATCCACTGCTTCAGAAGGTCTAACTACTGGAACTGCTTCACCAACCGCTTCGACAACTGAAGAACAAACCACTTCATCATCGACAGTAACTAGTGAACAAATTTCCACTGATATCAATACCACTGAACAAACTCAACAATCATCCACTGCTTCAGAAGGTCTAACTACTGGAACTGCTTCACCAACCGCTTCGACAACTGAAGAACAAACCACTTCATCATCGACAGTAACTAGTGAACAAATTTCCACTGATATCAATACCACTGAACAAACTCAACAATCATCCACTGCTTCAGAAGGTCTAACTACTGGAACTGCTTCACCAACCGCTTCGACAACTGAAGAACAAACCACTTCATCATCGACAGTAACTAGTGAACAAATTTCCACTGATATCAATACCACTGAACAAACTCAACAATCATCCACTGCTTCAGAAGGTCTAACTACTGGAACTGCTTCACCAACCGCTTCGACAACTGAAGAACAAACCACTTCATCATCGACAGTAACTAGTGAACAAATTTCCACTGATATCAATACCACTGAACAAACTCAACAATCATCCACTGCTTCAGAAGGTCTAACTACTGGAACTGCTTCACCAACCGCTTCGACAACTGAAGAACAAACCACTTCATCATCGACAGTAACTAGTGAACAAATTTCCACTGATATCAATACCACTGAACAAACTCAACAATCATCCACTGCTTCAGAAGGTCTAACTACTGGAACTGCTTCACCAACCGCTTCGACAACTGAAGAACAAACCACTTCATCATCGACAGTAACTAGTGAACAAATTTCCACTGATATCAATACCACTGAACAAACTCAACAATCATCCACTGCTTCAGAAGGTCTAACTACTGGAACTGCTTCACCAACCGCTTCGACAACTGAAGAACAAACCACTTCATCATCGACAGTAACTAGTGAACAAATTTCCACTGATATCAATACCACTGAACAAACTCAACAATCATCCACTGCTTCAGAAGGTCTAACTACTGGAACTGCTTCACCAACCGCTTCGACAACTGAAGAACAAACCACTTCATCATCGACAGTAACTAGTGAACAAATTTCCACTGATATCAATACCACTGAACAAACTCAACAATCATCCACTGCTTCAGAAGGTCTAACTACTGGAACTGCTTCACCAACCGCTTCGACAACTGAAGAACAAACCACTTCATCATCGACAGTAACTAGTGAACAAATTTCCACTGATATCAATACCACTGAACAAACTCAACAATCATCCACTGCTTCAGAAGGTCTAACTACTGGAACTGCTTCACCAACCGCTTCGACAACTGAAGAACAAACCACTTCATCATCGACAGTAACTAGTGAACAAATTTCCACTGATATCAATACCACTGAACAAACTCAACAATCATCCACTGCTTCAGAAGGTCTAACTACTGGAACTGCTTCACCAACCGCTTCGACAACTGAAGAACAAACCACTTCATCATCGACAGTAACTAGTGAACAAATTTCCACTGATATCAATACCACTGAACAAACTCAACAATCATCCACTGCTTCAGAAGGTCTAACTACTGGAACTGCTTCACCAACCGCTTCGACAACTGAAGAACAAACCACTTCATCATCGACAGTAACTAGTGAACAAATTTCCACTGATATCAATACCACTGAACAAACTCAACAATCATCCACTGCTTCAGAAGGTCTAACTACTGGAACTGCTTCACCAACCGCTTCGACAACTGAAGAACAAACCACTTCATCATCGACAGTAACTAGTGAACAAATTTCCACTGATATCAATACCACTGAACAAACTCAACAATCATCCACTGCTTCAGAAGGTCTAACTACTGGAACTGCTTCACCAACCGCTTCGACAACTGAAGAACAAACCACTTCATCATCGACAGTAACTAGTGAACAAATTTCCACTGATATCAATACCACTGAACAAACTCAACAATCATCCACTGCTTCAGAAGGTCTAACTACTGGAACTGCTTCACCAACCGCTTCGACAACTGAAGAACAAACCACTTCATCATCGACAGTAACTAGTGAACAAATTTCCACTGATATCAATACCACTGAACAAACTCAACAATCATCCACTGCTTCAGAAGGTCTAACTACTGGAACTGCTTCACCAACCGCTTCGACAACTGAAGAACAAACCACTTCATCATCGACAGTAACTAGTGAACAAATTTCCACTGATATCAATACCACTGAACAAACTCAACAATCATCCACTGCTTCAGAAGGTCTAACTACTGGAACTGCTTCACCAACCGCTTCGACAACTGAAGAACAAACCACTTCATCATCGACAGTAACTAGTGAACAAATTTCCACTGATATCAATACCACTGAACAAACTCAACAATCATCCACTGCTTCAGAAGGTCTAACTACTGGAACTGCTTCACCAACCGCTTCGACAACTGAAGAACAAACCACTTCATCATCGACAGTAACTAGTGAACAAATTTCCACTGATATCAATACCACTGAACAAACTCAACAATCATCCACTGCTTCAGAAGGTCTAACTACTGGAACTGCTTCACCAACCGCTTCGACAACTGAAGAACAAACCACTTCATCATCGACAGTAACTAGTGAACAAATTTCCACTGATATCAATACCACTGAACAAACTCAACAATCATCCACTGCTTCAGAAGGTCTAACTACTGGAACTGCTTCACCAACCGCTTCGACAACTGAAGAACAAACCACTTCATCATCGACAGTAACTAGTGAACAAATTTCCACTGATATCAATACCACTGAACAAACTCAACAATCATCCACTGCTTCAGAAGGTCTAACTACTGGAACTGCTTCACCAACCGCTTCGACAACTGAAGAACAAACCACTTCATCATCGACAGTAACTAGTGAACAAATTTCCACTGATATCAATACCACTGAACAAACTCAACAATCATCCACTGCTTCAGAAGGTCTAACTACTGGAACTGCTTCACCAACCGCTTCGACAACTGAAGAACAAACCACTTCATCATCGACAGTAACTAGTGAACAAATTTCCACTGATATCAATACCACTGAACAAACTCAACAATCATCCACTGCTTCAGAAGGTCTAACTACTGGAACTGCTTCACCAACCGCTTCGACAACTGAAGAACAAACCACTTCATCATCGACAGTAACTAGTGAACAAATTTCCACTGATATCAATACCACTGAACAAACTCAACAATCATCCACTGCTTCAGAAGGTCTAACTACTGGAACTGCTTCACCAACCGCTTCGACAACTGAAGAACAAACCACTTCATCATCGACAGTAACTAGTGAACAAATTTCCACTGATATCAATACCACTGAACAAACTCAACAATCATCCACTGCTTCAGAAGGTCTAACTACTGGAACTGCTTCACCAACCGCTTCGACAACTGAAGAACAAACCACTTCATCATCGACAGTAACTAGTGAACAAATTTCCACTGATATCAATACCACTGAACAAACTCAACAATCATCCACTGCTTCAGAAGGTCTAACTACTGGAACTGCTTCACCAACCGCTTCGACAACTGAAGAACAAACCACTTCATCATCGACAGTAACTAGTGAACAAATTTCCACTGATATCAATACCACTGAACAAACTCAACAATCATCCACTGCTTCAGAAGGTCTAACTAATGGAACTGCTTCACCAACCGCTTCGACAACTGAAGAACAAACCACTTCATCATCGACAGTAACTAGTGAACAAATTTCCACTGATATCAATACCACTGAACAAACTCAACAATCATCCACTGCTTCAGAAGGTCTAACTACTGGAACTGCTTCACCAACCGCTTCGACAACTGAAGAACAAACCACTTCATCATCGACAGTAACTAGTGAACAAATTTCCACTGATATCAATACCACTGAACAAACTCAACAATCATCCACTGCTTCAGAAGGTCTAACTACTGGAACTGCTTCACCAACCGCTTCGACAACTGAAGAACAAACCACTTCATCATCGACAGTAACTAGTGAACAAATTTCCACTGATATCAATACCACTGAACAAACTCAACAATCATCCACTGCTTCAGAAGGTCTAACTACTGGAACTGCTTCACCAACCGCTTCGACAACTGAAGAACAAACCACTTCATCATCGACAGTAACTAGTGAACAAATTTCCACTGATATCAATACCACTGAACAAACTCAACAATCATCCACTGCTTCAGAAGGTCTAACTACTGGAACTGCTTCACCAACCGCTTCGACAACTGAAGAACAAACCACTTCATCATCGACAGTAACTAGTGAACAAATTTCCACTGATATCAATACCACTGAACAAACTCAACAATCATCCACTGCTTCAGAAGGTCTAACTACTGGAACTGCTTCACCAACCGCTTCGACAACTGAAGAACAAACCACTTCATCATCGACAGTGACTAGTGAACAAATTTCCACTGATATCAATACCACTGAACAAACTCAACAATCATCCACTGCTTCAGAAGGTTTAACTACTGGAACTGCTTCACCAACCGCTTCGACAACTGAAGAACAAACCACTTCATCATCGACAGTAACTAGTGAACAAATTTCCACTGATATCAATACCACTGAACAAACTCAACAATCATCCACTGCGTCTGAAAGTCTAACTACTGGAACTGCTTCACCAACCGCTTCGACAACTGAAGAAAAAACCACTTCATCATCGACAGTAACTAGTGAACAAATTTCCACTGATATCAATACCACTGAACAAACTCAACAATCATCCACTGCTTCAGAAGGTCTAACTACTGGAACTGCTTCACCAACCGCTTCGACAACTGAAGAACAAACCACTTCATCATCGACAGTAACTAGTGAACAAATTTCCACTGATATCAATACCACTGAACAAACTCAACAATCATCCACTGCTTCAGAAGGTCTAACTACTGGAACTGCTTCACCAACCGCTTCGACAACTGAAGAACAAACCACTTCATCATCGACAGTAACTAGTGAACAAATTTCCACTGATATCAATACCACTGAACAAACTCAACAATCATCCACTGCTTCAGAAGGTCTAACTACTGGAACTGCTTCACCAACCGCTTCGACAACTGAAGAACAAACCACTTCATACTCGACAGTAACTAGTGAACAAATTTCCACTGATATCAATACCACTGAACAAACTCAACAATCATCCACTGCTTCAGAAGGTCTAACTACTGGAACTGCTTCACCAACCGCTTCGACAACTGAAGAACAAACCACTTCATCATCGACAGTAACTAGTGAACAAATTTCCACTGATATCAATACCACTGAACAAACTCAACAATCATCCACTGCTTCAGAAGGTCTAACTACTGGAACTGCTTCACCAACCGCTTCGACAACTGAAGAACAAACCACTTCATCATCGACAGTAACTAGTGAACAAATTTCCACTGATATCAATACCACTGAACAAACTCAACAATCATCCACTGCTTCAGAAGGTCTAACTACTGGAACTGCTTCACCAACCGCTTCGACAACTGAAGAACAAACCACTTCATCATCGACAGTAACTAGTGAACAAATTTCCACTGATATCAATACCACTGAACAAACTCAACAATCATCCACTGCTTCAGAAGGTCTAACTAATGGAACTGCTTCACCAACCGCTTCCACAACTGAAGAACAAACCACTTCATCATCGACAGTAACTAGTGAACAAATTTCCACTGATATCAATACCACTGAACAAACTCAACAATCATCCACTGCTTCAGAAGGTCTAACTACTGGAACTGCTTCACCAACCGCTTCGACAACTGAAGAACAAACCACTTCATCATCGACTGTAACTAGTGAACAAATTTCCACTGATATCAATACCACTGAACAAACTCAACAATGTACCACTGCTTCAGAAGGTCTAACTACTGGAACTGCTTCACCAACCGCTTCCACAACTGAAGAACAAACCACTTCATCATCGACAGTAACTAGTGAACAAATTTCCACTGATATCAATACCACTGAACAAACTCAACAATCATCCACTGCTTCAGAAGGTCTAACTACTGGAACTGCTTCACCAACCGCTTCGACACCTGAAGAACAAACCACTTCATCATCGACAGTAACTAGTGAACAAATTTCCACTGATATCAATACCACTGAACAAACTCAACAATCATCCACTGCTTCAGAAGGTCTAACTACTGGAACTGCTTCACCAACCGCTTCGACAACTGAAGAACAAACCACTTCATCATCGACAGTAACTAGTGAACAAATTTCCACTGATATCAATACCACTGAACAAACTCAACAATCATCCACTGCTTCAGAAGGTCTAACTACTGGAACTGCTTCACCAACCGCTTCGACAACTGAAGAACAAACCACTTCATCATCGACAGTAACTAGTGAACAAATTTCCACTGATATCAATACCACTGAACAAACTCAACAATCATCCACTGCTTCAGAAGGTCTAACTACTGGAACTGCTTCACCAACCGCTTCGACAACTGAAGAACAAACCACTTCATCATCGACAGTAACTAGTGAACAAATTTCCACTGATATCAATACCACTGAACAAACTCAACAATCATCCACTGCTTCAGAAGGTCTTACTACTGGAACTGCTTCACCAACCGCTTCGACAACTGAAGAACAAACCACTTCATCATCGACAGTAACTAGTGAACAAATTTCCACTGATATCAATACCACTGGACAAACTCAACAATTATCCACTGCTTCAGAAGGTCTAACTACTGGAACTGCTTCACCAACCGCTTCGACAACTGAAGAACAAACCACGACTGTCACTAGTCCTCCTCCTAGCATATGCACTTGTCCACCCTTACCCAAATATAATCCACCTCCTCCACCTCCTTGTGTAACTTTTAATTGTCCACCTCCAAGTCATATTCATCTTCCGAATTGTTCTCATTTTGAATTCGATATATATTCGCATTACGAGAAATGGCTGCAAGTTAGAGAGAGATCTAAATCTTCTCTCAATATTAATATCCAAAATAATGGACACAGTACTAATGTTAATAATATTATTATATATAATATTAATGATGAGAAACAAATCGCGAAAATTGAATCCAATCAAAATTACACCCATTTTGAGAAACATGATTGGAATATGGGAGATAACCCGATAAACATCCAAAATAATATTATTAATAAAAATACTTATAACTACGGAAGTCGGTTCTCTTATAAATCTTTTTCCGATGAATGGTGTCGAAGTCAAATTTTACTTAATGCTTTTAACTGTAAGTCTATTAGAATTTTTGGTCTTATTTTATCTATTCCTTAGATCGTGATGGCAAGACTTTCCTCGTTTCCACAGACAAGAAGGTGTTTAAGTTAACAGAAAACAGAACTATTGATAATTCCTTCATGCCAAAACTTTTGGATCAGAAATTACATACTGCCGATGCCTTCTATTTTAATGAAGATATACAAAAATTGCTTGTATTTTCAAGTACGTCACTTTTCTTTATTTACTTCTAACGTCGTATTTTAGGTGATGAAATATTTACCGCTGAAGGAGATTGTGTATCAAATTTGAAAATCGAACATTTAAATGTTACATACAAGGGCGCTTTCAAGGGTTCTGTATCAGCCGTAATTCACAGGGATCAAATTTCTAAGTCCTCGTCATCGTTTTGGGTTCTTCAAGTAATGCCAAATTTTTTATAAAGATATTTACAATGTCTTATTTAAGAATGGTAAAGCTGTACAAGGAAATTTACATGGTAAAAGTATTAAGTTTTCTGATCAAGAAGTATCCCTCGATAAAGCTCTGGGTTTTAAAAGAAATCTATTATCCTCAGTTAATGTAAATGGAGCATTTATGTTCGGTAGAAAACATCCAAAACTTTATTTTATTGAAGATGACAAGTTATTTATTTGTTTTCAATTAAATGTTTTAATCAGTTTTTCTATAGAGTTTTAATTATAGAAAATGAATCTAAAGTTTCGACTCAATTTATAAATGATTTCATCAAGTATGAATTCTGTAATATTTCATGAAATTTTCTATTAATCCATTTTCAGATGTTGGAGATCAGATCCTAATTTAAGCATTGAATCTTCGAATAAAAGAATTTTCTGTGAAAACCAGTCCATCAAATTGTCATTTAATTGTAAGTAATATGTATTCATTTTAAAAATATCCAGTTCATTTGGTATTTCTTACAAATACTACTTAAAAGGGAGAATTCTAAGTATAATAATAAGGAATATTCTAATTGCCTTCAAACCCTTAAGTGTCATAGGAAGGGCAAAATAAATGTTTCCATAACTTGAATTGCTTATTACTAATGATTAATTGTTAATTCTTCTAGTAACTATCAGATGTCAGGAAATTAATTCTTCATGATCGTAATAAACTTAAGATTAAGTAAGAAGAATGACAACCAAAATTGGTGTTGTGTTATATTATAAGAAACTTTAAATCATTTTTCACGAAATCTTGGATTAAGTAACATATAGTCTTAGTCTTTTTTAATGAAATCATGATAAAAATATTCTTTTTTTTAGGAAAGACTTTCTTAATCTACGTGTAATATGTAATAGTAATGATCACCAAAACATTATCCCACACATCTAACTTAGATATGACTAATTAATGATTATGCTTAAATATGTTTAAATTCACCCTTACAGCAAAGGATCAGAAACTAAATTGTTGAAACGTTTAAAGAATAGAATTAATAGAAAATTGACGACTATTGTTGTTCATAAAATCACTTTTAGTTGATCTCTCTTAATAATTCTACTTTAAGAAACACTGGTCATGACGACAGGTTAATTATAAAATGATTACTACAAATAATTTCAGACTTCCATAACGAATCATACATTATCACCGAAGACAACCTTATTTTGAAAATCAAAAACAACTCTATTGATAATAGTTTCAACATTGTTTCTTTGGACAAACGTCTTTGCAACATCGACTCAATTTTCTACGATCCAGTAGGAAATCAACTAATTGCTTTTCAAGGAAAACGAGTGCTTAAAGTGACCGGTAATGATTTCAAAAATCTTACAATCACAGAAATGAATATCAAAGAAAGAGGATTATTTATTGGCAAAACTCAAAATTCATTTTACAGAAATCTATATGGCAAATCAATAGTGTTCTGGATAATCCAAGAAAATCAATTACTCGCCGGGTACATTAAAGGCAACGATGTTACGTTCTCCTCTAATTACAAGAATACAAATGATTTTATTAAATTTGATTCGAAAAATATTCCAGAAATTATAACTTCATTTGTTCAACACAATAAGGGAATCAATCAATTAGCTATCATTGCGAATGAAAAGTAATAAAGATATTTTCTAATAATTTGTATAACAATCATTAAAGAATCTACATTGGTAAGCCAGTTGGACGCCGTGATACTACTTTCAAATTCAACGAAAACGCTTGTGAAAATATTCATTCTTATTTCGGGTGCTGAACATAAACAATGTATTGTAGAACTATATGTTCAAAATTTTCAAATGATTATGAAATACATTTAGACAATTAATTCATCTCTTTTACAACCATAATTCAAGCTAATGTGTTTAATTCTTAAAAATACCATTTGATTTAATAGTTATACTTTAATTATATGAAATTAAAAATACATTGAAATAATTTTATTAATTCTTGTCGTTAAGAAAAATGTTTGGATAATTAATTTGGGTGTGGTACAAAATCTCTAGCGTACAATGTATTCGCCATCCCTGAACTATTATATTAATATTTCGCTTAAAGTGACATTTGCGCATTTATAAATCATTTGATTTCTGTATAATTAATCTTAAAGTAAAAAAGTGCTTAATTAGATTAGTTAATAAATTAATATAAAATCTGGGATCTTTTAATAGGATTAATTTTGATTTTTATTTTATTTTGAATTAAATTAAAAACTTTACTATTATCCTATTAAATTATCAACTTAAAAACTTACTACATTTATGTTTCAAATTTTGAATTGAATTAATAGTAAATTTCCCCGTGCAATATCCTGCTAAACAAAAATCAAGGACGATTGAATAATATCGCTACATAGATTTTATAATAATTTAATTCAATTTAACAAATTCTTAATAAATTTTACACTTTTATGATATATCCATTCTAAACTTGGTAAAGAATAAAAATAGTGAAGAAAGAAATTTTGGTAATGCTAGTGAATTTTATTTTAATTAATAAAAATTCCTATTATATAAAAATTTTGTATTTTTCATTTTGTTGATTTCCAAAGTTTTTTTAAACCAATTTGTAACCATAAAACAGTTAATAGCAGCACTGATACTAATACGTTAGTAACATTAGTGGTAGGTGTCGTCAGACTTCCGGTTTCTAAGTCATTGTCTAAATGTCTCGAAAGAGGTTTTAGAGATGCTCATTTGTCCAGTTTTAAGGTTTTTGAAAAAAATAACGAAATTTGAAAACGTTAGGTCCATGTGTAGTAAGCGTTTCGTTTTTTTAGCTTTCCTTTTAAAATTTTAAATTTTTGATTGATGTTTTTACAATGATATATTTTAGCTAGGTTTTTATGATAGTTTTAGTTTGTGTGTTTTTTTGTCTGTAGAATAACAATGAAACGTAAATTATAGATTTCATTAATGGCTCAGCTAGGCAAAACGGTAAAATTTATTATGTTATTAGTTCCTTGTTGATTGAAATTAATAATTATTTATATAATACTTAAATTTTTAAATTTAACAAGAAAAAAGATATTACTAGAAACAATTTAGTCATGTTGTGTTTCTGTTTAATAATAAAAATTTTAAATTATTGTGATATTGATAATATAAAATATTTTAGGTGTGATTAAAATCTGGCCACTCTAATTTAGGAATAATAGTGACGAACAAAATAATCATAATAGCATGATTATAATTATAATGATAATAACATTCATACAACAATAATTGTATAAAATAATCATAATCATAATGGAGTTTTAATATTTTGAGTTCCTGATTGAATCTTAAATCGAAATTGTACAGAAAGATACATTAGAGTTCTTCTAGTAGCTGCGCGTAATTATTCTAAATTGGCCACTAAGCGTCCTAACTTTAGCAGGTTGCTGTTAGCAAAATTTTAGCCCGATCAGAAGGACTGCTGATGACATGACGAGTTTCTGGGCTCATGGCCTATCGTCGAAGGTTTTGATCCCATCTTTCTCGTGTCTCTCTATCTTTAATGATTTACTCAATTTTTTGTCGCTGCCGTCTAACGCAGATTTCTTACATTAAAACCTTTACGGGAAATGAGTTTTAAGGAGTTCAAAAATATGAGATTTTATGATTTGTGTTTACTGTCGAATCATTTGTGCTTACTTTAACATATTATATTGGTGTTGTTCATATTACCCAGCTATTTATTTTATTAATTCACACTGAGTTTATTATTTAACAAAATTCATCTTCAAGTTACAAATTGTTGTAAGAATTTAAATTTTCTGTAGCCTTCAAGAAAAATAATGGTAAATCATTTTATTTGAGTCTTCTTGTTAAACTATCGAGTTTAATTATGACTGATTCAATCTTACAAATTTAATTAATTGTTTAAATTAATAAAAATAATTAAAATCAAACACATTGACAAAATTCGCAAATTGATGCAAGCAAATAAATAAATAAAATAAAAATAAATATAAATCATGCAAATTAAAAGTGTCTTGTCATTTCTTCTTATTAAAATTTCGATCCACTGTTAGCTATCTAATTTTCTTCCTCTCAAATTTTTCCGGACCTCAGTTTTCAAGGATTCTTGATGACCGGAGCCAGCGCTGGAATTCTTGAAATGAGATCTACAATAGCCCGAAACATTTGTTTTTAAATATGATTCCTGTGTCCATGTGGATCCTGGTACAAAACTCAATAATCTTCTGTGCCTGTTCTCGGATCGTAACCGTTAGGATTACTTTTGATTCCTTTATCTTCGACCCAAGCCATATCGATGGATCCTTTCGGAACCATGTCGCTTAAATCCTCTCCATTTTCTGATTAATGATTCAGCTCTTTCGGCTTGACGAGCCGCTATAAAAGCTTGGTTTTACCTACCTCTCCAAAGAGAAAGTCGGATCCAGACGAATGAGCTTCAACCTCAAAGCGGTCGTAGCATATCGGATTAGTTTTTTAATTTCCTTCACTTACTTCTGTGTTCCCCTGAGAGATCATCAGACATCACAATACTTTGGGCCAAAGGTTTGAGCACTATTATGCAGTGCTTCACGGATATACCATAGATATACCCGCTCAATGGATTGATGTTAGCGAGATATCAAACCATTTACATGTATGTGTGATATGTGTCAGCTGGCTTATGTTTGCCACTGACTACAATGTTTTTTGCAGTTTTTAAATCTTTCTTAAAAGACCCTTTTCTTTTCCGTGGTCCATTAAGGTACTCGCACTAATAAGCACTTTGTGCCACTAGGTACAATTTGGGAAATTATTATTTATTTATTTATTTATTATTGTAGAATTAATAATAATTGTAATGTACAGTTATTTTTGTTAATATTTTGGTGTTCACAATTAGGAATTGTGAACACTAAAATATAAAATGCCACCATCTGGGAAATCCAGATTTTCAAAAAAAAACTATATAGCGATAATTTACTATAGTAAATTATCGCTATAGGAAATAAAAAAATCGAAAAAATTGAAAGATTAATAATATTACTTCAAAACTACAATTTGAAAGTTAAAACGCTAATCAAATTTGATAAGAAAAGTAATTCAAGAAACAGAATTGAGAAAAGTAAATTAAGAAACTAATTCAAGAAACAGAATTGAGAAAAGCAAATTAAGAAACTAATTCAAGAAACAGAATTGAGAAAAGCAAATTAAGAAACTAATTCAAGAAACAGAATTGAGAAAAGTAAATTAAGAAACTAATTCAAGAAACAGAATTGAGAAAAGCAAATTAAGAAACTAATTCGAGAAACAGAATTGAGAAAAGTAAATTAAGAAACTAATTCGAGAAACAGAATTGAGAAAAGTAAATTAAGAAACTAATTCAAGAAACAGAATCGAGAAAAGTAAATTAAGAAACTAATTCAAGAAACAGAATTGAGAAAAGTAAATTAAGAAACTGATTCAAGTACGATTATTTTTATCTGGTTAATAAACTTGTGATAAAAATTGAATTTTGTTGATTATTATTTTTATTTGTGGTTACACAGCACACACCCCGATTGTCCCAACACATTTTTTATCGGTGACTCTTTCGGGCTCATCAAATTTCTCATAACTCGCATAAGACAACATTAACTTAACAATAATGTTGAGGTTTTAAAAGTAAATTATTAAATTATATAGTTCAGATTAAAAGGAAACCCGAAATTGAATGGCGGTCAATCAGAGAAGCAATGGCAAAGAAAGATATGGTAAATACAGAACTATAAAACGCTACAGTTAGACACGAAATGGGAAAATGCGCAAATTTGAGGAAGTGGAATAAAGCGAAAAGTTATCGAAATTGAAGCTGGAAAACGGTAGAGGGGTAGATTAGGGGATGATGAAGACAGTGAGCAAGAAATTGTTAGAAAATGGTTAGAAAGGGTCGTAAAACAGACAAATATGGGAAAACGTAAAATATTAATTAATTAATTAATTGGCTAATGGGAAACCCGAGCTAATGGGAAGCCAGAGACAATGGAGAACCCGAGCGATGAAGAAAACCCAAGCACGGTAATTTGGAAGGGTAAATAAACGAGGAATTCAGAAGGCAATTATCCAAACAGCCGGATAAATGAGGGTAAACAAAAGAAGGGAAATTACGAAGAGGGTCAACAGAAATAGCTAATTAGGGAATGATAACCAAAGAAGTCAAAACCAATCAGGTCGAAAATGGGGCAATTACAATGATTATGGGAGTATATAAGGAAACTCAAAATTCACATAATCGGTAATAGCATTAGGTAGGGAAGAAGAACCCGACATTAGGAGTTAGAGGAATAGAATATAAGAAAAAGAATTATAGGAAAAACTGAAGAGTTAGACAAGGAGTGTAGACAAGGAGTGATTTAGAGAGTGGAACTAAATCAAAAGGTGAAACTTAATTTTTTAATCGTACAAGGTTGAGACCTTCCAGAGCGGAGTCCGATCTGAAATTGTGTGAGAATTGTGGTTGACCAACTGTGTAATTAATTGTGAGAGTTGTAAATTTTTATAAAACAAATATACTTTAGGAGTTTGTGTTTATTGATTTTGGAACACTGGAGTCAGAGTAACCAACGGTTGATTTTGATATCATAAAACCCAACAATAATAATAATAATAATCTCTCTCTATATAAAAAAGCTAAGGGTCCCCTCTATCCGAATTTTACTTTTATTTATTTTTTTTATCATGTATTTTTTCTTATGTACTTATCGTTGTATATTACTTTGAAACGATTTATGCTATTATCTTTTATCATCGTTATGTAAACATATTAATAAACTGAATCTTACTTCTGTCCAAGAATACCCTGGATATTTATTTTAACATTAACCCCACGTTCTAACGGGGTTGGTGAAGCGAAGCAAACAGGGGCGGAGCCCCTAGTAATAATAATAATAATAATAATAATAACAATAATAATAATAATAATAATAATAATAATAATAATAATAATAATAATAATAATAATAATAATAATAATAATAATAATAATAATAATAATAATAATAATAATAATAATAAAAATAATAATAATAATAATAATAATAATAACAATTGAAAAGAGTAATAAGAACGAAAATGCATTTGTACTTTAATTTCAATCAAATCATCTACAGAAAACTGTATTCCAATGACAGGATCTAGATCACTTGTGGTTAAGTGTTTTTCAATTAACCTTTTTTCATTAACATGTCCTGATGATCTATTAAGAACTGGAACTTCAGGAATTTCGTTGGAAACAGAAAAATTAAACGACATTTTAAAGAGAATTAGAACTGAATTAGAATAGATTTCATTAGAATAGATTTCATCTTGAAAAGCTTTCAAATCTCCAACCGAAACTTGATAGACGATCCAGTTGCAGCACATAGCCAATATATGTTTGGCGAGAAGATAAATTTATTAATAATATCACATATTTCTAAAGCGCATAAATGTCTTCCTTCAGATAAATTCCAAAACATTAAAGTTCCGTCCCATGATCCAGACAATGCAAATTGTCTATCATTTGAAATAGATTATGAAACACCATTACTTTATAAGTTAAAAATGCTAAAGGTAATCAGATGCACTTGTAAACAGTTTCTGTGTATCGGCTAATTTTTTAGTCCGCAGAGGTGATTATGATTTTTCATACGCCATGTTTACAAATTTACCGATTTTTCTGTGACCAAGCTATGTGCAAGTGATGTGATTTCCAGTGTACCGGGGAAAGTATGCAAAAGATTTGAATCTGCAATATTGTCTCCTGCACAGTACTAATAAGAGCCAAAACCTCGAAACTAGTCTACTATTGGGATTTGCACTGGGTATCACAAAGCTTGTACTGTTTATTTTATTCAAGTGAGACATCCGACAAAAAAATGTTACACCATTACTTAATAATAGTAATAATAATAATAATAATAATAATAATAATAATAATAATAATAATAATAATAATAATAATAATAATAATAATAATAATAATAATAATAATAATAATAATAATAATAATAATAATAATAGTAATAGTATTAATAATAGTAATAATAATAATTTGCTTTTCTCAACCCGAGGTGGTAGGAGTGGGTTTAGTTTGTACGTATATGTGTTGATTGTCTGTTTGCCCCTATTGTTCGTGAGATGTATCCTTGGCATGTCATCAGGAACCATTGGTCAGCGTACCATTCACCTGTGAGTTCATGTATCTTTGCAGAAGTTTCTGTGAGGTTTGTTTCATTAATGTATAGAGTATAATTTTTTGTTTTTATGTGTAAGATATGCTTATTGTTTTCTAATGCAAGTGTGATTTTGATGCCAACCTTTTCGTTTATCTTTTTAATTGCTGGCCTGAATTTCCCGAATATTGTTGATGGGCCCGATGTGTCACCTTTGATGTCTGCATTTAGCCATCGAAGTGTATGGTGTATACACCCGTTTCCACATGTTAAAAGTCTCTATAATACATGTTGGTGTGTTCATCTATCGATGACTCACCATTTATGAGAATGTTTATTTCATTTTTTCATTCTCAATTCAATTTTATTTATGGTTTTAGAAGTAAGTTTTTTAAATTTAAGTATATTTTAAGGCTTGAATTTTGATTTCATATAATTATGAGATCATTATTCAAGCTCTTAAATATAACTTGTAATCAGCATTTATAATATATTGATAATTAAATTTCAGGTGCTTTTTTAGGTATTTTATGATATGTTATGAATTTGGAATTATTTCAATAAAATGTAAGTTATATATATTTTTAACTAAAAAGAAATAAAATAATCACCAAAAACATTTATTTTTTTAAAAAATAATGGTTCCAATCGATTTTTTGGAGATTCCCAGTAATCTTCCAAAATCTTTATAATTTTCTCCATTTTCATATGCATTGATGAGACGGATTTTGTCATTTTCTGAAATTCTTTGAAAATATTATTTTTTTTTAGTTATTAAAATTTACGATTTTCGAATTTTTTTCTTCAATTCCAAAGATGTCGATGGAACTTGTTGAATATCTTCACACAAAGGCGTTTGACTAGAAATATGTGATATGCTGTAAAATATTTTAATTATTTGTAATTAAATAAAAAAATTCTTACATTGTCAGATCTTCACCTTCGCAAAATGGAAATGTCTCCAAAGAAATATCTGAAAATCTAAAGAAATATTAACTTCAAAAATATTTTATAAATAGATCTTACGATGTTTTGTCGTCCATTTCTCAAAAACTCAAAGTTGAGTTGTCAGATTCAAAATCCAAATTTTTTTCAGCCATGAATTTTAATAATTTTAAATTATTGATATGTTAACAGTATGTTAATGACTCTCTACTTTCGGAACAAAAAAAGCTATATTAAATTTGCGTGTATTTTATATTATGTGTCCTGTGTTTGTATGTAAAATTATTTTTCTGTCACTTTCTCAATTCCTATAATAAAACTTTCTACATTCGGAACATTAAATTTTTGCACACAGGTAAGTTTGTGTGTTGCTATAATATAATTTTATCGATTTTTTTTTAGATTATAGAAACTCTTATATTGTGGAAACCGCGAAAGTTAACATTGTCTATAATATACGTTGGTGTGCACACCACCTGAGGTGAGTCACCAATTATATGACAATGTTAACTTAATTTCATTTTTTCAATTTTTCAAAAATCGTTTTAAGGTAAGAGTTTGAATTGAAGTAATTTTTAGGACTTGAATTTTGATTTTATATAATTATGAGATCATTATTCAACTTCTTAAATATTACTGTTAGTCAGCATTTATAATATTGATAATATATAACATTGATAATTAAATTTCAGGTGTTTTTTTAGGAATTTTATGGTATTTTATTTGGATTTACTTGGATTTATTTCGTAAAAATGTAAGTTAGATATTTTTATAATTATAAATAAGTAAAGTAATCACCAAACATTTATTTTTTAAAGACATTTAGTAAAGAATGGATAAAATATTTTTTAAGTTTTTGTAATTCTTCTTTGTAATCTCCCTTCTGGTGAGTATATTTGTAGGTAGAGGCTTAATTTTGTATTTGATAGGGTAGATAGCCTCATGGAATTTTGCTAGTTCCTGGAGGCTGTCGTCAATGTTGATATTGTTTGTGTTCAGTTGTAGTGTTATGTCATCTATAAATGGGGTATATCTGGTAATGTCATCGTTTTCTTTTCTCCTAAATATTGTTAAGTTTATTATGTTGTCTAAGTCTGTGCGTATATTTTGAATGTTGGGGAGTTTAATGCCTCTGTTGGTGGCTAGGCATTTAGCAAAGTGGCATATGTAATAGCTTGATTGTTTTATGTCATTGCATTGGGGTATGATAGTTCTTGTAAGGTGAGATCAGTTTTGGCTATTATGTTTTGTAGGTTAGAGAGTATAGTAAGAATTGTTGTTGCGGTATCATAATGTTTAATTTGGCATAATTTGGCATGTGGGGTCAAGTATTCTGGCAAGGTGTCGTCTTTTATTTATGTAAAACAATACCCAAAGATTTTTTCTGTTTAGTACCCAGATTAGTTCGGTCCACGATGGGTATTTATGAAAGGGGAAGGCAGAGAAGAAGGTTTGAAAGTTTTTGTCAATGCATGCCATTCCTATAAAGCTATATATATTTATATATATGCTATTTTCTCTAACTGTATGAGTCATTATGTATGCCAATATTTGGTGTTGATCTAGTCAATTTGAGTTTATGTTTTTCATGGTTACAGGTATGTTTGTGGGTGGTTCATTATTTATTTCTGTTGGTCAGAACCATGTCGCTTAAATCCTCCACATTTTCTGGCCAATGATTCAGCTCTTTCGGTTTGACGTGCCGCTTCTGGTGTATATTGCGCCACATCCATGTGAAATTTCTGAAGAAAAAATTATGTCCACGCGGCCAGTAGTATGTTAAAATCAAATTAAAAGTGAAGATGGCATTAATACTACCATCTATAATAGCGATATAAAATGGTTTAAATAATTTCGTTTAAATTGTTAGGTAATAATAATAAACAGTGAGATTTATTATTTTTACCTATTTCTCGTTTTGATGCCAATATATTCCTACATCTACTCGCTCTTGTCTATTTTCCAATTAATTCTGACATTTTAAAGAGAACTATTTATTTCGATTAATATAAGAATATTCGTTTACTAAATATTTATTTCTATATCTATATTTTTACAAATTTTATTCGTTTGATCAAGGCTATTTTTCATATGAACAACTACAAAATAAATAAATAAAATGACGATTTAATATTTAATATTTTGTTAGTTGAAACCAAAAAATATCATGTTTGTTTCCTTTCAAACCCCTTCTGAATTTAAGCTATGATCTAAGTCCATCGATTCCTTTCAATCCGGTTTACCGTCCCGCATTCGTATCCTCAAAGAAGTCCTTTTCCTAGACCAAAATCATAAGCAACAACAAAAAAGATAAATTATTCATAAGAATTTTCCAGTTGATAAAAAAACAATTGTTGATTTTATGAAATTAGTAGAGGGTGTAAGAGGGTTTAATGGATAAAAAATCGAAAAAAAAATTATAAAAATTTAGTGTATAAAATTCAAACTGTTGAAAGTGAAATTTATTATGAAAGTGATTATCCGAAACCTAAAAAACAAGCACGGAGAAGGATAAAGCATGACAGTGGTGAAAGAAAAAAAGAACTAGAAAGAGAAGCTGAGAAACAATTAGAGAATGAAGAGGAAGAAGAAAAGAAACAAGCAGAGAGAGAATCAAAGAATTTATAATTTAAAAAAACGAGAGAAACAACTAGAGAAACAGGAGGAAGAAAACAAAATAGAATAAAAACAACAAGAACTCTATCGTTTAAAGAAGAAAACCAATAGCAAGAAAAACACGACACCAATCGGGAAAAGGTTTAGATAACAGGTTATAAATATAAAAATTTTTTAAAAAAATACTATTAAAAATGGCATCAAGTTTTGATTTTGACAAGACTTTTATTTCAATCATGATATTCGAAAACTCGATTACATGGAAGTATTTCCATCAAATGCAAGTGAAACAGCAATAAATAATACTGGCAAAATATATTTTATTAATCAATCTTCAAACTCTTTAGATATTTGTAATTCACTTTTGTATTTCAAAGTTTCAATAACTGGAAATGAAGCAGCTGATAAATTTACGTTTGAACATAGTTGGGTTTTAAATTTATTTGCTGATATAGCTATAAAATTAGGACCATCAGAATTAGAAAGAATAGATCGTCCTGGTGCTACTTCTTCCATTTTAAATTTTGTCATGACATATTCAGGTTTTAAAAAACAACATTGTGAATTTAGTGATTAGATTCCAGGTGTTGGTGTTGGAGCAGTAGAAAATAAAGGTTATAAAAAGCTAATTGAATTATACAATGGAAGTGGTTCCTCCGGACATGCATTTGAAGGAATGTTTCCTTTAAAAACTTTATTTGGATTCTTTCAAAATTACAACCGATTGATTTATCTCATTCCGTTTGAACTTTCAATGACAAAGAATAATTTTAAAAGTTGTTTGTTTGGAACAGTTCTGAATGCAGCAACAAAAATAAAATTTGAGGCCCTTAGGTTATTAGTTCCATCAATAACATGTAATCCAAGATTAAAAACCAAAATAATAGATAGAATGAATAATGAAAATTCTATAACTGTAAAATATCTTAAAAGAATAACAACTAATATTGGTATATCAACAGGAACTATATATGGTTGGAAACTAACAGTTTTAAATTCAAGACCTCGATATGTTTTTATAGGGTTTAAAAAAGAAACACTAGATTTAAAAAAATGATTCTAAATTCATTCAATCACTTCAAGGAGATAGGAAAGCCGATAGCAAAGAAATAAATTCTTTACGAGTTCAATTAAATACAACTTATTATCCTCTAGACCAGCGGTTTCCAACCCGGGAGGCGCGGCCTATGGCTAGGGGAGGCACCAAAGCTTTTGGGTAAAAAATGATTTTCATAGAATTCACGTTTAAGTTAAAATGGAACATTGCTAATAAACATTTAAATTGTATTTATCTGATTACATAAATTTTTATATAAATATTTAAATTAATAAATTAAAGTAAGTTTAAAATATAAAAATAAATTAAAATATATTAAAATAAATTAAGCCAGCATTGAAATCAGCATCAAAATTAAAATAAAAAGCCTCGAAGATATTTTGTTTCAATATTACGAAAAGCGCAGTTTTTTTGAATAAAATAAATTTTAGTGAAGTAATTTTATTTGCTAATCGTTAGTATATTTTCATATTTATATTTAATTATTATTTATTTTAAATTATATATTATAAATTATATATTTTAAATTATGTATCAATAAAATATTTTTAGACAAATGGATAAATTTTTGAGTGGGTACAAGAGAAAAGTCGACAATAATGAAGATAATGATGCTGATACAAGTGGGAATAATATGAGAAGAGAAAGAGGTAAAACTCCCAAGAAAAGACAATACTCTTCATATTTATCGTTAGGATTTACAAGTGTTGTTATAGATGGTGTAATGTACAGTTATTTTTGTTAATATTTTAGTGTTCACAATTAGGAATTGTGAATACTAAAATATAAAATGCCACCATCTGGGAAATCCAGATTTTCAAGAAAACTATATAGCGATAATTTACTATAGGAAATTATCGCTATAGTAAATTAGAAAAATTAAAAAAAAAGAAATCAATAACCAATTAAAGAGTTTAAAGATATCAAAGCTAAATTAGCAGAATAAACAATTTAAGATTATATCAAGGATATATCAGAAAATCATTCGTTGGATTCTTATCAAAGAAAGGGGAACAAACAATCTTAACAACTATTATATTGGTATAATATCGGAGAGGTAGGACGATTACGAAACGGAAGAAAAGAGGTCTGGAGACTGATAGAGATTCACAATAACGAATATAATTTTTTATCCTAAATACATTCTTGTGCAATACAATCTGAAAAGTAAATTAAAGGAAGTGAAAGAAAAGAAATTGAGAGGCCGGCAGAGATTATTATTAAAACTACTGACTTTGGTCCTAAAATAAATTACTCAAAAGATTGATTAGTAAAACAACTCGAAATTACAGCAGAAATATTATAAAAGAAATACTCCATATACCACTTTTCTATTCTGACAGTATTACGGAATCCCCAGTAGCCAAGGTTCTTAATTTTGTTTAAATAAACGTTTTGGTACAATATATTATTGTTTATTATTATTTTTATTTTAATTGCTATTGTCGTACAAACAAACTCAACACGCACCCCGACTGTCCCGCCACAAGTTTTAACGGAGACTCTTTCGGGCTCATCAAATTTCTATAACAATAACAATATAATATAACAGTTTCATACCCAACATTCAAATATAATAAGAACATAATATAACAATTGGTGTCAGAAGCAAAGCAAACACAACACAACACGACACTCGCATTCGACGATTTTTTTCAATCACTACGCCTTTCAGCATACTTATTATAGAAGTATAAAGGATAGTCTTAAGGACAATCTTAAGAGAAAAATTGATAGAATTATCATGCGATAGTCTACTAAAACAAAAGTTTCAAAATGAAACGATAATTCAATTTTGGATGAATCTTAGTGGAGAATATGAATCTTTGTATTGCAAATGCTTCCACCACTCGTAACGTCTTATTTCGGCACTGGCTGCAATGAAAACCAAATATCGAGCCAGGTTAATAGTCGAAAAAGAGTTACGAGTGGCAATCTCCACATTACTCCCAAGATTTGATAAACTTTGTGCCAATAGACAACAACAACCTTCGCATTAAATTTTGATGTGTTAGATGTAGTTTCTGTTATGTGGGTATATATTTAACGATAATAAAGCATATTTTGCATTTCGTTCTTTATTTTGGCATGGAAATTATAAAAATTATAAATTTTTATTCTGTTAATTGTAGTTTTAATTTTTTTTTGTATTAAAGTTATTATTGTTTAAAACGTGTTTATATTAAGATGGGGTAATTTATGATTTATTTTTGTTTATTCATTATGGAATTTATCATATTAAGATTTTGCATATAAAAAATGATGAGTATACACAGCATCAAGTCTTTCAATGATTTAAAAAAATCACCCAGTTCTAAATTTATAAATATTCCCAACTTGAATAAATTCCTATAAAAATGGACTGTCCTGAAGAGCAAATTCTTTCATGTTTTGTAAGAAAAAACCATTGTACCCATCATTAGTTGAAGATCCTTCAACACTCTAAGAGCTAATAAAACAATAATTTCAGGAAATGAAGCGTAGCATCCAACTTCTTAGCGATTTTAATTGGTATTTTAATTTGTATTTTAATAATGGGAAGTAAATAACAGAAAAAGCACACGTCTGAAGAAGCGGAATGATTTCCGGTCAGTTATAAACAAAGATTTTCTATAATAAAGATGAGAAAGTCTGGTAATCAAACAAAATTCTTACTAGCGAGATATCTAGACTGTGACTTGTTGTTCTGAGTTTCACTTTTTTGCTTAGAGCTGAGTTTCGCTATATTTTTGCCAAAAGGCTAAACTGTAAAGCATGGGTATTCAAATAAATATTATGAAGGGCCAAATTTTTCTTATAACGGCAATCGAGGGCCGTATCAATTAAAAAGTAGTTAGTTTTGTAGCGGATTACAAAGTCTTTAGGTCAAATATTATACATAAAAAAGTACCTGTGCGTTTTTATGTAGATATCACCAAATATTTTTATATATGTGTAGATATTGAAAGGGCCTTTTTCAAATTTCGGCGGGCCTGATCTGGCCCGCGGGCCGCCAGTTGAATATCCCTGCTGTAAAGTAATATTTATCCAATTTATATAAAAATTTGTAGAAACAAACATTTTTTTCAATTAAAAGATTTTTTAATTTTTTTGAAATTAGTACTTGATTTTAGGCATATTTATTATTTTGAACTAGCGGTTCGCACGAACCTGAATGAACCGGCTCCAAACCACCGCTGCATGTAATGTATGTATGTGTTTTTACTTTGATTTGTTAGGATTATACAAAAATATATAAAATTAAAAAAAATAGAAATTGTTAGAAATTAATTAAAAGTTTATTAAAAATTCAAAAATGTAAAATTAATATTTTTCGGAATTGGGATACTGATGACAAATTAAAAGTTGAAGACGAGTAAAATAATTGTTGAGCTAGAAAGAAATAATACTTTTTTAGTTAATTATTGTCTTAATCTTTTTATTTCTTCTGATAAGAGTCTACTGAGAATCCCTATGCAGCATAGGAAAGACAAAAAGAAAAATTAATATCATTTTAAAACACCAATTAAAACCAAAATGAAAAAAATAACAAGAGGAAAAAACCAAACAAAATCAAATCCGCAAGAAGTAGCACATGAAACATACGTTGGGAAGCAAGGAAATAAATGGATAATCGCTGAAAAAAGATACAAAGACGCAGAAAACACCTCCGATAAGAATGTTGTAAGAAAAGCGATTATTTAAGTAATCAGAATCAAAAAGAAAAGAATTAATTTTAAAATTAATTAGTAAATTTAAACAAAAAAACGAAACCACCCAATCAAAATGATTGGAATTAGAAACTAAAAAGTGAGCAAAATCTGATCAGAAAAACACAGCATGTCGATTTCGACATCCAGCAGATGAATTATGAGCGAACCTTCTCATTGACCCATGTAGTGATGATCAGACAGACACCCATCTTGCAATCGAAGCGACCGAAAAATTCCACGGCGATAAGAAACGTAACTGTAATAATAATAACAATCACCTTTTTTTACTGAGAAAATCGATGCTTTCCTAGACAGATTTATATAAACCATACATACCCCGGCCTACCAAAAGTCTCCAGTCAGGCAGTTATTTATTTGTTGATTGATCACGTTTACGTATTAGCAGTGCACAAAATAGATAAGACACTACACAGTCTGCGGACGAGATAGGTGGAGGATGAACGACCCCACCCACTACCTAATAATGCTGCAAGTCCAGAAAACGATGGACAGAAATAAAATTAAGAATGCAAAAGATTTAAGACTTAGGTCCGATGTCGAACCCGCTTACATGATACGACCCACCTTTGACGATCTTAGCGGTTAGCGAATTTTTAAACAGGGTGCGCTACCTCCTAATCGTATGAAGCGTCGTTTTTTCGAAAAAATTATAATCTATGAAACTAAAATCCCAAAATTCGCCATTACTCTTATCATCACCGGGTCAGGCTCAGGTAATAAAAATCTTTTGCCAATTCATCTATTCACTATGGACATGACCACCTAGCGTCAGTCATAGAATCTCCCATGCTTCTAACTTCCGCTTTTTGGAAGATGAAAGTAATCATTGCTGTTAATTGTTTGCTTTTCTTTAAAAATTTTATTTCGAGATTCTATTTTTGTGTCATATCACTCTTAAGACGAAATTATAGATCATGAACAACAAGGCTAATGCCGAATCAACACTCCGACCCTGCTTTTCCTGCTCGAACAAGAATGCCACAATCCGAGTCCAGCAGGAAGAGATTCAGCTGTTGCAGAAAAAGATCGATCATCTGTAGGGTTCATGGTTCACACCCATCCAGATGAAGGAAGCCAACAAAAATTACTTCGGGTAGAACATTGTCGAGATAGCCTACTCAACAAAAATCGTACACAGCGCGTCTTGATCCAAGAGCAATCTTAAGCGCTCCATCAGCAAGGAACTATCCAACCGAATCAAAGGTTTACCGACGGCCGAAAAGTGTAATCTATTCACCCCCCATCACTTGGTCGAAGACCCCACTACGGCTCGTAGCTCGGTCTGCGCAGGTTGTGTAGTGACCCCTAGCTCCCCAAGGCCAGATGTCGTTATTACGGGTCACAAGTGTCGCCTCGATCGGTACTCAGAGTTTAATTAATTAAAGGAAACCGCTGTAACAATCGTCTGTTTGCCCGGAGAAGTGTATATGACAAATGTCGTTAACAAAAATGATTAATGGTAAATAATCTATATAAATAACAGAGATAAACGATGAAATTGTGTAATTTTTGGTCAAAAGGGTCTACTACAGAGAAAAACTAAGAAACTACAAACCGATATCAGATAGCAGATTGATCTCAGAAGTGAAATTCTTTGGACTTCTATTCCAAGATTTTGAATTATAATAATTATGCATCAAGTGAGTTATCTATTGATCAGGGAATAAATTCTATTCATTTCGATTTTATCTGATTTTTCGACTGAACACCAGGAGTCATACTCAGAGTCAATTCCTAACAAAATTTTATTAATTTTCCAACAGTTTATTTCCTTTATGAGTCATAACATGTTGGTGTTATCTAATGAAATATTGCCTCCATAATTTTCTAATTTCGTAAAGACGACAGGACTCATCAAATCATACACTCAAAAGTATTACAAACACATTACAAACAGTTTCAAAACCATTTCATGAGAAATTCAAAAATTTTATTTAATATAAACTCTAATCCAATAATAAAGGCATTCTTCAGAACATTTTTCAATAGGAATAGCAAAATGGTATGAAGTAGTTCATCAAGAAATTGAGAATTATGAAATAGATGTTGGAAGAAATCAACAATAGAAGAATAAAAAACAATACTGGTGTCATGAAGCCGTTCAAAAGAACTTATACAAAATTTCGTAGACATGATAATCAATGTCTTGTACAATAACAGCGGCAATAAGAACAGCAAAGATTAACTAAGAAAATATTAAATTAAATTAATTTCAAGAGGAATTTAAAATATGACAAAAATTCAAGATTATATAAATGTTACAAATTAAAATTTCCTTTAAATGAAATATTATTATATAAATGTTTCTGCAAAAACATCCGTGAAATTATTATTAAAATCTGTCCACCAACTTTCAACAAAAAATCCAAAATGATAAGAAATCACATTTCGATTCCAAAAAGAATACGCAGAGATACAATCAGAATGCAACACAAGAAACATGAAAAACGAAAACAATTCAAAACAAGCACACAGTATAAAGAATGTGAGTTATGCATCATTTAACAAAAATAAACTGTAACAATGAGTAACATTATAAACTGAGATATTGCCTCTATCATTGTTAGCACTTTACTATAAAATCTCACGAAATCTAAAATATCATTAGTCCAGAAATTTAAATAATTTGAGATGTACAAATCCACAATTTTGGGTTTTGCATGGTTCATATTATGTGAGAATTTAATTAGAAAATTTTCCAAATTTTATATATTTTTATTTATTTATTTTTAGGTATTTACGGTATAGTCTGTCAGGTACCGAGACAAGATTCTGTCGATCAGACCAAATTGCAAGAGGAATATTTAAAAATTAAAGAAATAATTACCTATCTTGTTGACAAGGAGTTGGAAAATTTAGGTAGTCTATAATAAATATTAAAAAAATTAATATAAATTTAGGATATATAAAAAGCGAAAATCAAAATGTTGACTTATCAAAATTAAGCTTTTACATTAATAAATCTGGAAAGCCCAGTGATGAAAAGACAATCAGATTGCTTAGGAAAATTATAAGAAAAAGAATAAACGATGAAATCAAGAAACAAGGTGATATAATATACAGTTCTGACTCCAATGACGCTTCGAATATAAAACTGTACATGAAAATACAGAAATCCAAATCCAAATATGATGAAATTGTTGAAATAACAGTACGACTTCAAAAAATAATTGTCAGAGAAATGAAAAAGCATGGTAAGAAGATAAATAATTATAATATTAAATTAACGTATTATAGGAGTAATAAATCCAAGTCAAAGAAAAACAAGATATATTGAATTCCCAAAGATAGATGTGCCGAAAAATTTGACAAATAACGATGAAAATTATCAGAAATTTCTAAAACACGTTAAAAATGAATTAGTGAAATATCTATATGCAAAGGCAAACAATATATCAACAAACGACAATGTACAAGTAATGTTCTGGAAGATTTCAAACAGTACCGAATATGCAAAAATTCTAAAAGATATAATGAAACAACTAAATATAAGCGACGAAGAATATGAAATTTTTACAAAGATTTTTGAAATACCACCAATTCACAAACCAACACAAATTATAAAATTGCCAGACACGTTAGGTACCTCAGGTCCCGAAAATCATAGAGAAATCTCATTAAATGAAAACGGTAAAAAACTTCCACTACATATAGTTGATGAATACCGGTCACACAAATTTGCCAATAATAAAACAAACGAAAATGCAACAGCTCATGACGTAGCTCGTGACATATTAAATAGAAATAATTGCAGCTTTTGTAATATGACAAAATTAGAAGATGAAGAACTAAGAGAAATACTTGAGAAAAATCCAGATAGTAAAAGAAATGATACATCATTAATAAAAGATTATGAAAAATACAAAGCAGTAACAGATGATTATATAATAGGAGTACATTTAGTAAATAAGACAAGAGAAGCATATAGAGATGTAACAGATGTTATATATGAAACAGTAAAAGTGAAAGTAAAAGAACATGTGACAAAACCACAAAAAATAACCCGAGGCTTTATAACTATAAACAAAATACCTAAAAGAATACCAAAGGTAAGAAAAATAAGAGATTTCAGAAGGCCACAAATAATAAGAACGACAAAGAAAATTCAAAAAACAACAACAATAAAACCACAAAAAACAACACCAAAAGTGATAATTAAAACGAGTACAACGAAAGAAATAAAAAGCACAATTCCGATAACAACTGACAAACCAAAGATAACAACAGAAAAAATAACTATTGCTAACATTGATAAATTAACATCGACGAAACATTGGAAGACAACTGCTTCAGAAGGTTTAACTACTAGTGAACAAATTTCCACTGATATCAATACCACTGAACAAACTCAACAATCATCCACTGCTTCAGAAGGTCTAACTACTGGAACTGCTTCACCAACCGCTTCGACAACTGAAGAACAAACCACTTCATCATCGACAGTAACTAGTGAACAAATTTCCACTGATATCAATACCACTGAACAAACTCAACAATCATCCACTGCTTCAGAAGGTCTAACTACTGGAACTGCTTCACCAACCGCTTCGACAACTGAAGAACAAACCACTTCATCATCGACAGTAACTAGTGAACAAATTTCCACTGATATCAATACCACTGAACAAACTCAACAATCATCCACTGCTTCAGAAGGTCTAACTACTGGAACTGCTTCACCAACCGCTTCGACAACTGAAGAACAAACCACTTCATCATCGACAGTAACTAGTGAACAAATTTCCACTGATATCAATACCACTGAACAAACTCAACAATCATCCACTGCTTCAGAAGGTCTAACTACTGGAACTGCTTCACCAACCGCTTCGACAACTGAAGAACAAACCACTTCATCATCGACAGTAACTAGTGAACAAATTTCCACTGATATCAATACCACTGAACAAACTCAACAATCATCCACTGCTTCAGAAGGTCTAACTACTGGAACTGCTTCACCAACCGCTTCGACAACTGAAGAACAAACCACTTCATCATCGACAGTAACTAGTGAACAAATTTCCACTGATATCAATACCACTGAACAAACTCAACAATCATCCACTGCTCAGAAGGTCTAACTACTGGAACTGCTTCACCAACCGCTTCGACAACTGAAGAACAAACCACTTCATCATCGACAGTAACTAGTGAACAAATTTCCACTGATATCAATACCACTGAACAAACTCAACAATCATCCACTGCTTCAGAAGGTCTAACTACTGGAACTGCTTCACCAACCGCTTCGACAACTGAAGAACAAACCACTTCATCATCGACAGTAACTAGTGAACAAATTTCCACTGATATCAATACCACTGAACAAACTCAACAATCATCCACTGCTTCAGAAGGTCTAACTACTGGAACTGCTTCACCAACCGCTTCGACAACTGAAGAACAAACCACTTCATCATCGACAGTAACTAGTGAACAAATTTCCACTGATATCAATACCACTGAACAAACTCAACAATCATCCACTGCTTCAGAAGGTCTAACTACTGGAACTGCTTCACCAACCGCTTCGACAACTGAAGAACAAACCACTTCATCATCGACAGTAACTAGTGAACAAATTTCCACTGATATCAATACCACTGAACAAACTCAACAATCATCCACTGCTTCAGAAGGTCTAACTACTGGAACTGCTTCACCAACCGCTTCGACAACTGAAGAACAAACCACTTCATCATCGACAGTAACTAGTGAACAAATTTCCACTGATATCAATACCACTGAACAAACTCAACAATCATCCACTGCTTCAGAAGGTCTAACTACTGGAACTGCTTCACCAACCGCTTCGACAACTGAAGAACAAACCACTTCATCATCGACAGTAACTAGTGAACAAATTTCCACTGATATCAATACCACTGAACAAACTCAACAATCATCCACTGCTTCAGAAGGTCTAACTACTGGAACTGCTTCACCAACCGCTTCGACAACTGAAGAACAAACCACTTCATCATCGACAGTAACTAGTGAACAAATTTCCACTGATATCAATACCACTGAACAAACTCAACAATCATCCACTGCTTCAGAAGGTCTAACTACTGGAACTGCTTCACCAACCGCTTCGACAACTGAAGAACAAACCACTTCATCATCGACAGTAACTAGTGAACAAATTTCCACTGATATCAATACCACTGAACAAACTCAACAATCATCCACTGCTTCAGAAGGTCTAACTACTGGAACTGCTTCACCAACCGCTTCGACAACTGAAGAACAAACCACTTCATCATCGACAGTAACTAGTGAACAAATTTCCACTGATATCAATACCACTGAACAAACTCAACAATCATCCACTGCTTCAGAAGGTCTAACTACTGGAACTGCTTCACCAACCGCTTCGACAACTGAAGAACAAACCACTTCATCATCGACAGTAACTAGTGAACAAATTTCCACTGATATCAATACCACTGAACAAACTCAACAATCATCCACTGCTTCAGAAGGTCTAACTACTGGAACTGCTTCACCAACCGCTTCGACAACTGAAGAACAAACCACTTCATCATCGACAGTAACTAGTGAACAAATTTCCACTGATATCAATACCACTGAACAAACTCAACAATCATCCACTGCTTCAGAAGGTCTAACTACTGGAACTGCTTCACCAACCGCTTCGACAACTGAAGAACAAACCACTTCATCATCGACAGTAACTAGTGAACAAATTTCCACTGATATCAATACCACTGAACAAACTCAACAATCATCCACTGCTTCAGAAGGTCTAACTACTGGAACTGCTTCACCAACCGCTTCGACAACTGAAGAACAAACCACTTCATCATCGACAGTAACTAGTGAACAAATTTCCACTGATATCAATACCACTGAACAAACTCAACAATCATCCACTGCTTCAGAAGGTCTAACTACTGGAACTGCTTCACCAACCGCTTCGACAACTGAAGAACAAACCACTTCATCATCGACAGTAACTAGTGAACAAATTTCCACTGATATCAATACCACTGAACAAACTCAACAATCATCCACTGCTTCAGAAGGTCTAACTACTGGAACTGCTTCACCAACCGCTTCGACAACTGAAGAACAAACCACTTCATCATCGACAGTAACTAGTGAACAAATTTCCACTGATATCAATACCACTGAACAAACTCAACAATCATCCACTGCTTCAGAAGGTCTAACTACTGGAACTGCTTCACCAACCGCTTCGACAACTGAAGAACAAACCACTTCATCATCGACAGTAACTAGTGAACAAATTTCCACTGATATCAATACCACTGAACAAACTCAACAATCATCCACTGCTTCAGAAGGTCTAACTACTGGAACTGCTTCACCAACCGCTTCGACAACTGAAGAACAAACCACTTCATCATCGACAGTAACTAGTGAACAAATTTCCACTGATATCAATACCACTGAACAAACTCAACAATCATCCACTGCTTCAGAAGGTCTAACTACTGGAACTGCTTCACCAACCGCTTCGACAACTGAAGAACAAACCACTTCATCATCGACAGTAACTAGTGAACAAATTTCCACTGATATCAATACCACTGAACAAACTCAACAATCATCCACTGCTTCAGAAGGTCTAACTACTGAACTGCTTCACCAACCGCTTCGACAACTGAAGAACAAACCACTTCATCATCGACAGTAACTAGTGAACAAATTTCCACTGATATCAATACCACTGAACAAACTCAACAATCATCCACTGCTTCAGAAGGTCTAACTACTGGAACTGCTTCACCAACCGCTTCGACAACTGAAGAACAAACCACTTCATCATCGACAGTAACTAGTGAACAAATTTCCACTGATATCAATACCACTGAACAAACTCAACAATCATCCACTGCTTCAGAAGGTCTAACTACTGGAACTGCTTCACCAACCGCTTCGACAACTGAAGAACAAACCACTTCATCATCGACAGTAACTAGTGAACAAATTTCCACTGATATCAATACCACTGAACAAACTCAACAATCATCCACTGCTTCAGAAGGTCTAACTACTGGAACTGCTTCACCAACCGCTTCGACAACTGAAGAACAAACCACTTCATCATCGACAGTAACTAGTGAACAAATTTCCACTGATATCAATACCACTGAACAAACTCAACAATCATCCACTGCTTCAGAAGGTCTAACTACTGGAACTGCTTCACCAACCGCTTCGACAACTGAAGAACAAACCACTTCATCATCGACAGTAACTAGTGAACAAATTTCCACTGATATCAATACCACTGAACAAACTCAACAATCATCCACTGCTTCAGAAGGTCTAACTACTGGAACTGCTTCACCAACCGCTTCGACAACTGAAGAACAAACCACTTCATCATCGACAGTAACTAGTGAACAAATTTCCACTGATATCAATACCACTGAACAAACTCAACAATCATCCACTGCTTCAGAAGGTCTAACTACTGGAACTGCTTCACCAACCGCTTCGACAACTGAAGAACAAACCACTTCATCATCGACAGTAACTAGTGAACAAATTTCCACTGATATCAATACCACTGAACAAACTCAACAATCATCCACTGCTTCAGAAGGTCTAACTACTGGAACTGCTTCACCAACCGCTTCGACAACTGAAGAACAAACCACTTCATCATCGACAGTAACTAGTGAACAAATTTCCACTGATATCAATACCACTGAACAAACTCAACAATCATCCACTGCTTCAGAAGGTCTAACTACTGGAACTGCTTTCACCAACCGCTTCGACAACTGAAGAACAAACCACTTCATCATCGACAGTAACTAGTGAACAAATTTCCACTGATATCAATACCACTGAACAAACTCAACAATCATCCACTGCTTCAGAAGGTCTAACTACTGGAACTGCTTCACCAACCGCTTCGACAACTGAAGAACAAACCACTTCATCATCGACAGTAACTAGTGAACAAATTTCCACTGATATCAATACCACTGAACAAACTCAACAATCATCCACTGCTTCAGAAGGTCTAACTACTGGAACTGCTTCACCAACCGCTTCGACAACTGAAGAACAAACCACTTCATCATCGACAGTAACTAGTGAACAAATTTCCACTGATATCAATACCACTGAACAAACTCAACAATCATCCACTGCTTCAGAAGGTCTAACTACTGGAACTGCTTCACCAACCGCTTCGACAACTGAAGAACAAACCACTTCATCATCGACAGTAACTAGTGAACAAATTTCCACTGATATCAATACCACTGAACAAACTCAACAATCATCCACTGCTTCAGAAGGTCTAACTACTGGAACTGCTTCACCAACCGCTTCGACAACTGAAGAACAAACCACTTCATCATCGACAGTAACTAGTGAACAAATTTCCACTGATATCAATACCACTGAACAAACTCAACAATCATCCACTGCTTCAGAAGGTCTAACTACTGGAACTGCTTCACCAACCGCTTCGACAACTGAAGAACAAACCACTTCATCATCGACAGTAACTAGTGAACAAATTTCCACTGATATCAATACCACTGAACAAACTCAACAATCATCCACTGCTTCAGAAGGTCTAACTACTGGAACTGCTTCACCAACCGCTTCGACAACTGAAGAACAAACCACTTCATCATCGACAGTAACTAGTGAACAAATTTCCACTGATATCAATACCACTGAACAAACTCAACAATCATCCACTGCTTCAGAAGGTCTAACTACTGGAACTGCTTCACCAACCGCTTCGACAACTGAAGAACAAACCACTTCATCATCGACAGTAACTAGTGAACAAATTTCCACTGATATCAATACCACTGAACAAACTCAACAATCATCCACTGCTTCAGAAGGTCTAACTACTGGAACTGCTTCACCAACCGCTTCGACAACTGAAGAACAAACCACTTCATCATCGACAGTAACTAGTGAACAAATTTCCACTGATATCAATACCACTGAACAAACTCAACAATCATCCACTGCTTCAGAAGGTCTAACTACTGGAACTGCTTCACCAACCGCTTCGACAACTGAAGAACAAACCACTTCATCATCGACAGTAACTAGTGAACAAATTTCCACTGATATCAATACCACTGAACAAACTCAACAATCATCCACTGCTTCAGAAGGTCTAACTACTGGAACTGCTTCACCAACCGCTTCGACAACTGAAGAACAAACCACTTCATCATCGACAGTAACTAGTGAACAAATTTCCACTGATATCAATACCACTGAACAAACTCAACAATCATCCACTGCTTCAGAAGGTCTAACTACTGGAACTGCTTCACCAACCGCTTCGACAACTGAAGAACAAACCACTTCATCATCGACAGTAACTAGTGAACAAATTTCCACTGATATCAATACCACTGAACAAACTCAACAATCATCCACTGCTTCAGAAGGTCTAACTACTGGAACTGCTTCACCAACCGCTTCGACAACTGAAGAACAAACCACTTCATCATCGACAGTAACTAGTGAACAAATTTCCACTGATATCAATACCACTGAACAAACTCAACAATCATCCACTGCTTCAGAAGGTCTAACTACTGGAACTGCTTCACCAACCGCTTCGACAACTGAAGAACAAACCACTTCATCATCGACAGTAACTAGTGAACAAATTTCCACTGATATCAATACCACTGAACAAACTCAACAATCATCCACTGCTTCAGAAGGTCTAACTACTGGAACTGCTTCACCAACCGCTTCGACAACTGAAGAACAAACCACTTCATCATCGACAGTAACTAGTGAACAAATTTCCACTGATATCAATACCACTGAACAAACTCAACAATCATCCACTGCTTCAGAAGGTCTAACTACTGAACTGCTTCACCAACCGCTTCGACAACTGAAGAACAAACCACTTCATCATCGACAGTAACTAGTGAACAAATTTCACTGATATCAATACCACTGAACAAACTCAACAATCATCCACTGCTTCAGAAGGTCTAACTACTGGAACTGCTTCACCAACCGCTTCGACAACTGAAGAACAAACCACTTCATCATCGACAGTAACTAGTGAACAAATTTCCACTGATATCAATACCACTTGAACAAACTCAACAATCATCCACTGCTTCAGAAGGTCTAACTACTGGAACTGCTTCACCAACCGCTTCGACAACTGAAGAACAAACCACTTCATCATCGACAGTAACTAGTGAACAAATTTCCACTGATATCAATACCACTGAACAAACTCAACAATCATCCACTGCTTCAGAAGGTCTAACTACTGGAACTGCTTCACCAACCGCTTCGACAACTGAAGAACAAACCACTTCATCATCGACAGTAACTAGTGAACAAATTTCCACTGATATCAATACCACTGAACAAACTCAACAATCATCCACTGCTTCAGAAGGTCTAACTACTGGAACTGCTTCACCAACCGCTTCGACAACTGAAGAACAAACCACTTCATCATCGACAGTAACTAGTGAACAAATTTCCACTGATATCAATACCACTGAACAAACTCAACAATCATCCACTGCTTCAGAAGGTCTAACTACTGAACTGCTTCACCAACCGCTTCGACAACTGAAGAACAAACCACTTCATCATCGACAGTAACTAGTGAACAAATTTCCACTGATATCAATACCACTGAACAAACTCAACAATCATCCACTGCTTCAGAAGGTCTAACTACTGGAACTGCTTCACAACCGCTTCGACAACTGAAGAACAAACCACTTCAATCATCGACAGTAACTAGTGAACAAATTTCCACTGATATCAATACCACTGAACAAACTCAACAATCATCACTGCTTCAGAAGGTCTAACTACTGGAACTGCTTTCACCAACCGCTTCGACAACTGAAGAACAAACCACTTCATCATCGACAGTAAACTAGTGAACAAATTTCCACTGATATCAATACCACTGAACAAACTCAACAATCATCCACTGCTTCAGAAGGTCTAACTACTGGAACTGCTTCACCAACCGCTTCGACAACTGAAGAACAAACCACTTCATCATCGACAGTAACTAGTGAACAAATTTCCACTGATATCAATACCACTGAACAAACTCAACAATCATCCACTGCTTCAGAAGGTCTAACTACTGGAACTGCTTCACCAACCGCTTCGACAACTGAAGAAACAAACCACTTCATCATCGACAGTAACTAGTGAACAAATTTCCACTGATATCAATACCACTGAACAAACTCAACAATCATCCACTGCTTCAGAAGGTCTAACTACTGGAACTGCTTCACCAACCGCTTCGACAACTGAAGAACAAACCACTTCATCATCGACAGTAACTAGTGAACAAATTTCCACTGATATCAATACCACTGAACAAACTCAACAATCATCCACTGCTTCAGAAGGTCTAACTACTGGAACTGCTTCACCAACCGCTTCGACAACTGAAGAACAAACCACTTCATCATCGACAGTAACTAGTGAACAAATTTCCACTGATATCAATACCACTGAACAAACTCAACAATCATCCACTGCTTCAGAAGGTCTAACTACTGGAACTGCTTCACCAACCGCTTCGACAACTGAAGAACAAACCACTTCATCATCGACAGTAACTAGTGAACAAATTTCCACTGATATCAATACCACTGAACAAACTCAACAATCATCCACTGCTTCAGAAGGTCTAACTACTGGAACTGCTTCACCAACCGCTTCGACAACTGAAGAACAAACCACTTCATCATCGACAGTAACTAGTGAACAAATTTCCACTGATATCAATACCACTGAACAAACTCAACAATCATCCACTGCTTCAGAAGGTCTAACTACTGAACTGCTTCACCAACCGCTTCGACAACTGAAGAACAAACCACTTCATCATCGACAGTAACTAGTGAACAAATTTCCACTGATATCAATACCACTGAACAAACTCAACAATCATCCACTGCTTCAGAAGGTCTAACTACTGGAACTGCTTCACCAACCGCTTCGACAACTGAAGAACAAACCACTTCATCATCGACAGTAAACTAGTGAACAAATTTCCACTGATATCAATACCACTGAACAAACTCAACAATCATCCACTGCTTCAGAAGGTCTAACTACTGGAACTGCTTTCACCAACCGCTTCGACAACTGAAGAACAAACCACTTCATCATCGACAGTAACTAGTGAACAAATTTCCACTGATATCAATACCACTGAACAAACTCAACAATCATCCACTGCTTCAGAAGGTCTAACTACTGGAACTGTTTCACCAACCGCTTCGACAACTGAAGAACAAACCACTTCATCATCGACAGTAACTAGTGAACAAATTTCCACTGATATCAATACCACTGAACAAACTCAACAATCATCCACTGCTTCAGAAGGTCTAACTACTGGAACTGCTTCACCAACCGCTTCGACAACTGAAGAACAAACACTTCATCATCGACAGTAACTAGTGAACAAATTTCCACTGATATCAATACCACTGAACAAACTCAACAATCATCCACTGCTTCAGAAGGTCTAACTACTGGAACTGCTTCACCAACCGCTTCGACAACTGAAGAACAAACCACTTCATCATCGACAGTAACTAGTGAACAAATTTCCACTGATATCAATACCACTGAACAAACTCAACAATCATCCACTGCTTCAGAAGGTCTAACTACTGGAACTGCTTCACCAACCGCTTCGACAACTGAAGAACAAACCACTTCATCATCGACAGTAACTAGTGAACAAATTTCCACTGATATCAATACCACTGAACAAACTCAACAATCATCCACTGCTTCAGAAGGTCTAACTACTGGAACTGCTTCACCAACCGCTTCGACAACTGAAGAACAAACCACTTCATCATCGACAGTAACTAGTGAACAAATTTCCACTGATATCAATACCACTGAACAAACTCAACAATCATCCACTGCTTCAGAAGGTCTAACTACTGGAACTGCTTCACCAACCGCTTCGACAACTGAAGAACAAACCACTTCATCATCGACAGTAACTAGTGAACAAATTTCCACTGATATCAATACCACTGAACAAACTCAACAATCATCCACTGCTTCAGAAGGTCTAACTACTGGAACTGCTTCACCAACCGCTTCGACAACTGAAGAACAAACCACTTCATCATCGACAGTAACTAGTGAACAAATTTCCACTGATATCAATACCACTGAACAAACTCAACAATCATCCACTGCTTCAGAAGGTCTAACTACTGGAACTGCTTCACCAACCGCTTCGACAACTGAAGAACAAACCACTTCATCATCGACAGTAACTAGTGAACAAATTTCCACTGATATCAATACCACTGAACAAACTCAACAATCATCCACTGCTTCAGAAGGTCTAACTACTGGAACTGCTTCACCAACCGCTTCGACAACTGAAGAACAAACCACTTCATCATCGACAGTAACTAGTGAACAAATTTCCACTGATATCAATACCACTGAACAAACTCAACAATCATCCACTGCTTCAGAAGGTCTAACTACTGGAACTGCTTCACCAACCGCTTCGACAACTGAAGAACAAACCACTTCATCATCGACAGTAACTAGTGAACAAATTTCCACTGATATCAATACCACTGAACAAACTCAACAATCATCCACTGCTTCAGAAGGTCTAACTACTGGAACTGCTTCACCAACCGCTTCGACAACTGAAGAACAAACCACTTCATCATCGACAGTAACTAGTGAACAAATTTCCACTGATATCAATACCACTGAACAAACTCAACAATCATCCACTGCTTCAGAAGGTCTAACTACTGGAACTGCTTCACCAACCGCTTCGACAACTGAAGAACAAACCACTTCATCATCGACAGTAACTAGTGAACAAATTTCCACTGATATCAATACCACTGAACAAACTCAACAATCATCCACTGCTTCAGAAGGTCTAACTACTGGAACTGCTTCACCAACCGCTTCGACAACTGAAGAACAAACCACTTCATCATCGACAGTAACTAGTGAACAAATTTCCACTGATATCAATACCACTGAACAAACTCAACAATCATCCACTGCTTCAGAAGGTCTAACTACTGGAACTGCTTCACCAACCGCTTCGACAACTGAAGAACAAACCACTTCATCATCGACAGTAACTAGTGAACAAATTTCCACTGATATCAATACCACTGAACAAACTCAACAATCATCCACTGCTTCAGAAGGTCTAACTACTGGAACTGCTTCACCAACCGCTTCGACAACTGAAGAACAAACCACTTCATCATCGACAGTAACTAGTGAACAAATTTCCACTGATATCAATACCACTGAACAAACTCAACAATCATCCACTGCTTCAGAAGGTCTAACTACTGGAACTGCTTCACCAACCGCTTCGACAACTGAAGAACAAACCACTTCATCATCGACAGTAACTAGTGAACAAATTTCCACTGATATCAATACCACTGAACAAACTCAACAATCATCCACTGCTTCAGAAGGTCTAACTACTGGAACTGCTTCACCAACCGCTTCGACAACTGAAGAACAAACCACTTCATCATCGACAGTAACTAGTGAACAAATTTCCACTGATATCAATACCACTGAACAAACTCAACAATCATCCACTGCTTCAGAAGGTCTAACTACTGGAACTGCTTCACCAACCGCTTCGACAACTGAAGAACAAACCACTTCATCATCGACAGTAACTAGTGAACAAATTTCCACTGATATCAATACCACTGAACAAACTCAACAATCATCCACTGCTTCAGAAGGTCTAACTACTGGAACTGCTTCACCAACCGCTTCGACAACTGAAGAACAAACCACTTCATCATCGACAGTAACTAGTGAACAAATTTCCACTGATATCAATACCACTGAACAAACTCAACAATCATCCACTGCTTCAGAAGGTCTAACTACTGGAACTGCTTCACCAACCGCTTCGACAACTGAAGAACAAACCACTTCATCATCGACAGTAACTAGTGAACAAATTTCCACTGATATCAATACCACTGAACAAACTCAACAATCATCCACTGCTTCAGAAGGTCTAACTACTGGAACTGCTTCACCAACCGCTTCGACAACTGAAGAACAAACCACTTCATCATCGACAGTAACTAGTGAACAAATTTCCACTGATATCAATACCACTGAACAAACTCAACAATCATCCACTGCTTCAGAAGGTCTAACTACTGGAACTGCTTCACCAACCGCTTCGACAACTGAAGAACAAACCACTTCATCATCGACAGTAACTAGTGAACAAATTTCCACTGATATCAATACCACTGAACAAACTCAACAATCATCCACTGCTTCAGAAGGTCTAACTACTGGAACTGCTTCACCAACCGCTTCGACAACTGAAGAACAAACCACTTCATCATCGACAGTAACTAGTGAACAAATTTCCACTGATATCAATACCACTGAACAAACTCAACAATTATCCACTGCTTCAGAAGATCTAACTACTGGAACTGCTTCACCAACCGCTTCGACTACTGAAGAACAAACCACTTCATCATCGACAGTAACTAGTGAACAAATTTCCACTGATATCAATACCACTGAACAAACTCAACAATCATCCACTGCTTCAGAAGGTCTAACTACTGGAACTGCTTCACCAACCGCTTCGACAACTGAAGAACAAACCACTTCATCATCGACAGTAACTAGTGAACAAATTTCCACTGATATCAATACCACTGAACAAACTCAACAATCATCCACTGCTTCAGAAGGTCTAACTACTGGAACTGCTTCACCAACCGCTTCGACAACTGAAGAACAAACCACTTCATCATCGACAGTAACTAGTGAACAAATTTCCACTGATATCAATACCACTGAACAAACTCAACAATCATCCACTGCTTCAGAAGGTCTAACTACTGGAACTGCTTCACCAACCGCTTCGACAACTGAAGAACAAACCACTTCATCATCGACAGTAACTAGTGAACAAATTTCCACTGATATCAATACCACTGAACAAACTCAACAATCATCCACTGCTTCAGAAGGTCTAACTACTGGAACTGCTTCACCAACCGCTTCGACAACTGAAGAACAAACCACTTCATCATCGACAGTAACTAGTGAACAAATTTCCACTGATATCAATACCACTGAACAAACTCAACAATCATCCACTGCTTCAGAAGGTCTAACTACTGGAACTGCTTCACCAACCGCTTCGACAACTGAAGAACAAACCACTTCATCATCGACAGTAACTAGTGAACAAATTTCCACTGATATCAATACCACTGAACAAACTCAACAATCATCCACTGCTTCAGAAGGTCTAACTACTGGAACTGCTTCACCAACCGCTTCGACAACTGAAGAACAAACCACTTCATCATCGACAGTAACTAGTGAACAAATTTCCACTGATATCAATACCACTGAACAAACTCAACAATCATCCACTGCTTCAGAAGGTCTAACTACTGGAACTGTTTCACCAACCGCTTCGACAACTGAAGAACAAACCACTTCATCATCGACAGTAACTAGTGAACAAATTTCCACTGATATCAATACCACTGAACAAACTCAACAATCATCCACTGCTTCAGAAGGTCTAACTACTGGAACTGCTTCACCAACCGCTTCGACAACTGAAGAACAAACCACTTCATCATCGACAGTAACTAGTGAACAAATTTCCACTGATATCAATACCACTGAACAAACTCAACAATCATCCACTGCTTCAAAAGGTCTAACTACTGGAACTGTTTCACCAACCGCTTCGACAACTGAAGAACAAACCACTTCATCATCGACAGTAACTAGTGAACAAATTTCCACTGATATCAATACCACTGAACAAACTCAACAATCATCCACTGCTTCAGAAGGTCTAACTACTGGAACTGTTTCACCAACCGCTTCGACAACTGAAGAACAAACCACTTCATCATCGACAGTAACTAGTGAACAAATTTCCACTGATATCAATACCACTGAACAAACTCAACAATCATCCACTGCTTCAGAAGGTCTAACTACTGGAACTGCTTCACCAACCGCTTCGACAACTGAAGAACAAACCACTTCATCATCGACAGTAACTAGTGAACAAATTTCCACTGATATCAATACCACTGAACAAACTCAACAATCATCCACTGCTTCAGAAGGTCTAACTACTGGAACTGCTTCACCAACCGCTTCGACAACTGAAGAACAAACCACTTCATCATCGACAGTAACTAGTGAACAAATTTCCACTGATATCAATACCACTGAACAAACTCAACAATCATCCACTGCTTCAGAAGGTCTAACTACTAGAACTGCTTCACCAACCGCTTCGACAACTGAAGAACAAACCACTTCATCATCAACAGTAACTAGTGAACAAATTTCCACTGATATCAATACCACTGAACAAACTCAACAATCATCCACTGCTTCAGAAGGTCTAACTACTGGAACTGCTTCACCAACCGCTTCCACAACTGAAGAACAAACCACTTCATCATCGACAGTAACTAGTGAACAAATTTCCACTGATATCAATACCACTGAACAAACTCAACAATCATCCACTGCTTCAGAAGGTCTAACTACTGGAACTGCTTCACCAACCGCTTCGACTACTGAAGAACAAACCACTTCATCATCGACAGTAACTAGTGAACAAATTTCCACTGATATCAATACCACTGAACAAACTCAACAATCATCCACTGCTTCAGAAGGTCTAACTACTGGAACTGCTTCACCAACCGCTTCGACTACTGAAGAACAAACCACTTCATCATCGACAGTAACTAGTGAACAAATTTCCACTGATATCAATACCACTGAACAAACTCAACAATCATCCACTGCTTCAGAAGGTCTAACTACTGGAACTGCTTCACCAACCGCTTCGACAACTGAAGAACAAACCACTTCATCATCGACAGTAACTAGTGAACAAATTTCCACTGATATCAATACCACTGAACAAACTCAACAATCATCCACTGCTTCAGAAGGTCTAACTACTGGAACTGCTTCACCAACCGCTTCGACAACTGAAGAACAAACCACTTCATCATCGACAGTAACTAGTGAACAAATTTCCACTGATATCAATACCACTGAACAAACTCAACAATCATCCACTGCTTCAGAAGGTCTAACTACTGGAACTGCTTCACCAACCGCTTCGACAACTGAAGAACAAACCACTTCATCATCGACAGTAACTAGTGAACAAATTTCCACTGATATCAATACCACTGAACAAACTCAACAATCATCCACTGCTTCAGAAGGTCTAACTACTGGAACTGCTTCACCAACCGCTTCGACAACTGAAGAACAAACCACTTCATCATCGACAGTAACTAGTGAACAAATTTCCACTGATATCAATACCACTGAACAAACTCAACAATCATCCACTGCTTCAGAAGGTCTAACTACTGGAACTGCTTCACCAACCGCTTCGACAACTGAAGAACAAACCACTTCATCATCGACAGTAACTAGTGAACAAATTTCCACTGATATCAATACCACTGAACAAACTCAACAATCATCCACTGCTTCAAAAGGTCTAACTACTGGAACTGTTTCACCAACCGCTTCGACAACTGAAGAACAAACCACTTCATCATCGACAGTAACTAGTGAACAAATTTCCACTGATATCAATACCACTGAACAAACTCAACAATCATCCACTGCTTCAGAAGGTCTAACTACTGGAACTGCTTCACCAACCGCTTCGACAACTGAAGAACAAACCACTTCATCATCGATAGTAACTAGTGAACAAATTTCCACTGATATCAATACCACTGAACAAACTCAACAATCATCCACTGCTTCAGAAGGTCTAACTACTGGAACTGCTTCACCAACCGCTTCGACAACTGAAGAACAAACCACTTCATCATCGACAGTAACTAGTGAACAAATTTCCACTGATATCAATACCACTGAACAAACTCAACAATCATCCACTGCTTCAGAAGGTCTAACTACTGGAACTGCTTCACCAACCGCTTCGACAACTGAAGAACAAACCACTTCATCATCGACAGTAACTAGTGAAAAAATTTCCACTGATATCAATACCACTGAACAAACACAACAATCATCCACTGCTTCAGAAGGTCTAACTACTGGAACTGTTTCACCAACCGCTTCGACAACTGAAGAACAAACCACTTCATCATCGACAGTAACTAGTGAACAAATTTCCACTGATATCAATACCACTGAACAAACTCAACAATCATCCACTGCTTCAGAAGGTCTAACTACTGGAACTGCTTCACCAACCGCTTCGACAACTGAAGAACAAACCACTTCATCATCGACAGTAACTAGTGAACAAATTTCCACTGATATCAATACCACTGAACAAACTCAACAATCATCCACTGCTTCAGAAGGTCTAACTAATGGAACTGCTTCACCAACCGCTTCGACAACTGAAGAACAAACCACTTCATCATCGACAGTAACTAGTGAACAAATTTCCACTGATATCAATACCACTGAACAAACTCAACAATCATCCACTGCTTCAGAAGGTCTAACTACTGGAACTGTTTCACCAACCGCTTCGACAACTGAAGAACAAACCACTTCATCATCGACAGTAACTAGTGAACAAATTTCCACTGATATCAATACCACTGAACAAACTCAACAATCATCCACTGCTTCAGAAGGTCTAGCTACTGGAACTGCTTCACCAACCGCTTCGACAACTGAAGAACAAACCACTTCATCATCGACAGTAACTAGTGAACAAATTTCCACTGATATCAATACCACTGAACAAACTCAACAATCATCCACTGCTTCAGAAGGTCTAACTACTGGAACTGCTTCACCAACCGCTTCGACAACTGAAGAACAAACCACTTCATCATCGACAGTAACTAGTGAACAAATTTCCACTGATATCAATACCACTGAACAAACTCAACAATCATCCACTGCTTCAGAAGGTCTAACTACTGGAACTGCTTCACCAACCGCTTCGACAACTGAAGAACAAACCACTTCATCATCGACAGTAACTAGTGAACAAATTTCCACTGATATCAATACCACTGAACAAACTCAACAATCATCCACTGCTTCAGAAGGTCTAACTACTGGAACTGCTTCACCAACCGCTTCGACAACTGAAGAACAAACCACTTCATCATCGACAGTAACTAGTGAACAAATTTCCACTGATATCAATACAACTGAACAAACTCAACAATCATCCACTGCTTCAGAAGGTCTAACTACTGGAACTGTTTCACCAACCGCTTCGACAACTGAAGAACAAACCACTTCATCATCGACAGTAACTAGTGAACAAATTTCCACTGATATCAATACCACTGAACAAACTCAACAATCATCCACTGCTTCAGAAGGTCTAACTACTGGAACTGCTTCACCAACCGCTTCGACAACTGAAGAACAAACCACTTCATCATCGACAGTAACTAGTGAACAAATTTCCACTGATATCAATACCACTGAACAAACTCAACAATCATCCACTGCTTCAAAAGGTCTAACTACTGGAACTGTTTCACCAACCGCTTGGACAACTGAAGAACAAACCACTTCATCATCGACAGTAACTAGTGAACAAATTTCCACTGATATCAATACCACTGAACAAACTCAACAATCATCCACTGCTTCAGAAGGTCTAACTACTGGAACTGTTTCACCAACCGCTTCGACAACTGAAGAACAAACCACTTCATCATCGACAGTAACTAGTGAACAAATTTCCACTGATATCAATACCACTGAACAAACTCAACAATCATCCACTGCTTCAGAAGGTCTAACTACTGGAACTGCTTCAACAACCGCTTCGACAACTGAAGAACAAACCACTTCATCATCGACAGTAACTAGTGAACAAATTTCCACTGATATCAATACCACTGAACAAACTCAACAATCATCCACTGCTTCAGAAGGTCTAACTACTGGAACTGCTTCACCAACCGCTTCGACAACTGAAGAACAAACCACTTCATCATCGACAGTAACTAGTGAACAAATTTCCACTGATATCAATACCACTGAACAAACTCAACAATCATCCACTGCTTCAGAAGGTCTAACTACTGGAACTGCTTCACCAACAACTTCCACAACTGAACATCAAGGTTCAACGACTACTTTATCTCACTTGACTACTCATTCCCACTCCTCCACTGAAATTCCTTGTACTTGTCCTCCGTCCCCAAACCGTCCGCCTAAACATACTTCATGTCCTCCTCCCACTTGTGTTCATGAACCTGAATGCCCTGTATACAAGAATTACTATAATATTTCATACATTTCTAAGAATTCTTTCTCGAATGTCAATACAGCAATCGGTCAAATTAATGTCATTAACGTTAATATTAATAATCATTTTAATGGAGGTTGTGGAAATGATGGTCGTTGCGAAAATAATCCTTCAGTTTCTATTGGTGAGAATTCAGATAGTAAAATCGTCTTACATGTCCTAAATAAGACTATTAGTATTGATAAAAAAACATTTGCTGTGAAAACTATCGATGGTATAGCCAGCATTAATTCGTCTCTTTCACATAGAAATAATAAATATTTTTATTCCTCCAATACTGTTAATAATAACAACGTCATCATAAATATTCCAAATTCCAAAAATAATAATTTAATTCTTTCAGACTGTAATATTTTTAAAGTTTTTAATTGTAAGTAATATGCTTTTTATCTAACAATTGTTCATTTGTAATTTAGATATAAATCATCAAATATTTATTGCTAAAAGTAACGGCATGATTTATCGTATGTTGTCTAATGGAGAAATCGACTGGATATTTAGACCGATTAAATTAACAGATGCAGTTTTTGAATCAGACACAATGTTTTTTGATGAACGCACCCAAAAGATTATTTTTTTTAAAGGTAAATTTAGAGATATTATAGTAATAATTTAAAGTTTTAACTCACTAGATAATAAAATATTCACCGCCTCTGGATCTGATTTGAGTAATTTGAAAATTTCTGAACTAAAAATTCAGTCTCGTGGAATGTTTAAAGGACCTGTTATGGGTGCATTTTGTCCACAACAGAAAAATATAAATTATTCGAAAATGTGGATAATTCAAGTTTGATTTAAAAAATAATTATGTAAATCAATTATTCTGATTAATTAGAACAATAAGGCTGTTAGTGGAATCGTTCGTGGAAATTCTGTTCAATTTTCTAATTATTCGAAAAATATAAATGATGTTATTCGTAATGTTAATAATAAAAATATCAGTATTAATGTAAATTCAACATTTACAACTAATACCTCTGGTCAGAAACAGTTATATTTTGTCGATGGTGAAAGGTAACTCTATTTCTCGATTTTATAATTTATATAATTTTGCATATAGGATTTATGTTTCTGAAAATTCTGCACGACTGAAGGAATTCTTTGAGGTTAATACTGCAAATTGGACAACTTTAGATAAAATAATGAAGTATGGATCATATTTTTATTATATATAGTAACTGATTTGGTAGGGTTCCTTGTGATTCTTTTGATGAATTTAATTTTGAAAATGAGAAGACTGATCACTTAATTATTTCCACAAATAAACCAAATTTTATTCTTGATCATAATGCCGGAAATAAAAATAAAACTGTCGTGGAAACTGCCAATGTCATTGGACAATCTACAATGCCGCAATCGCTAACCACTGGTCACATCAGATATTCTACGTCTGTTACAAGTTTACCAAATAGATGCGGGCTTCAAAAAATTAAATTAATTTTTAATTGTAAAATTTTATTTTTAAAATCGTATGAATTATGTGTTTTGTAGATTTGGATTCTATGTATCTATTAACTGATTCTAATAATGCTTTGAGAATGAAAGATTTTGCTCTTGATTCCAATTTTAAAGCTGTGATTTTGGACAAGCGATTTTCAAATGCAGATTCTTTATTCTTTGATCCGAATAGAAATGAATTAGTAGCATTTAAAGGTAATTTCGTTGAAATTTTTTGGGAAATGTAATATATTTATATTGTCTTTAGATGACACAATTACAATAGGTAGTGGCACTGATATCAGCAACTTTACTAATGTAAGATATATTTCATGGAAAAAATCACCTGGAAAAATTACTAATGCCTTTTTGAGATTTATTTTTGGACAAATCACTATGATCCATTCTATAAAGGTTTGAACGGTTATTCTCGATTTTTATACCTAATATACATTTCCAGGATAACAAACTTATACACATCTATCTTACCAAGGATTTTGCTGAATACCATGAGAGCATTCATAGAATCGACGAACTAATTAATTTCCAAGGTGAGACCATTCCAAATATAACATCGGCTTTTGTTACACAAATAAAGGAGGCAAATAACAAATATAAAAAATATTTGTATCTTGTATCAAATCAAACGTAAGACTTTTTAAATTAATATTTTTTAAATTAATCATTGCTGCAGATTTTATAAAGGAGAACAATTCGATAGCACAAATAATAGAAATACTCGTTATAAATTTTCGAAAAATAATGGCCACCAGTTACTTTATTCTATTGAATGTTAAAAGCTCACTTTCGTTTTTTATTAAATAAATTTGACTTTGAAAGCAATTTTGTTTTTGAGTAATGAATTAATTTTATCTGCAAAAACCTTGCTAGACTTTGATTTTATTGCTTTAATTTAGAGGTTGTCCTTGATGTCCTTGAGTAATGTGGATGTCTTGATATCCGGCTAGAAGTGTTAAGATCAAAAAAGTAAGGAGAAGATCTTAACATGGTTTGACTCTGAATTGTTATAATAAGTACAATATAAGTACAACTATATAGTTATGAATCTGAAATAAAGTAGTGACTAATTCTTAATGTAAGACTAAAAGAATAAATATTAATTACCGAAATATAAAACAACTTCCACTTAAATAAGACTTTCATTAATTTCGTTTTGTTTTACAAATACAATTTGATATTACTCACAATCAGTAATTTCCTCGTTTTTTCTTTTCATTTTACACTGGCTTTAAGATAGACTATTTTTTATTTTTCTCTAAAATGTTTCTTTCTCTATTTCAAAATTCCAATCGCACATTTATATAGCTTCAATTTCAAATATTTTTTTAGATTCCAATCTTAATTTAAATTATTTTACTCTTTTTTATTCACATAAAAGTTTGATTATTATTTACCTCTCTCTGTTTACAGATTTCAATGATGTATTTAGTAATTACAATTCTTTTTCATAAATATACTCGTTTTGTTCTTAATAATTCCTTTGTTGGATGATGAGGGTAGACCTATCACAACATTCAACCTTAATAAATATTACAAAACGGGGCCCAAAAAATATAGGGTCAATGTGTATGCTGAGGAAAGGGGATAGATTGAACCCAAAGTCAATACAATCCCAAAGCAATCTATCCCATCTTGTATAGAACATGTTATATTGACAATTGACTATTTTATTATTGACTGTTCACTGTGCTATATCTTTATTTTTATATTTTATATTTTATTTTACTGTGTTATATTCTGAATAATTGTAAATACTTTACGAATCAATTTATTTATTTTGGGTAAATTGTTTTAATTCTAATTACTCTTTTAGTCTGTGTACATGTGTGATTTTAATACATTAAATAAACATTTTAAATATTTTAAATAAATTAAAAGTAATATAAATTTTTACAAGTAGGAAAACATAAAAATCCTTTTTCTAATTAAATATATACACGCAAAGACAAAGTTAATATAAAATTTTTTAAACATATTTAATAAGCAGAAATAAATTTATGAAATGTTAATCATAAAAAACATCTGCTATAAGAAATAAATTAATATAAATAATATGGAATACAAGAAATAAATATAATGATATTATTTAAATTTTTTTTTTAATTTATTTTTTTTTATTAAAATTTTTTAGTATATTCAGTAAAATTCAGTTAGTCGCCCAAAAATTAGCTCATTGCGTAACATTCAAAGGTAAATCCGGAGAATAAATTAAAAACGAGAGCAGACAGACACGCTCTACATATTTTGAAAGTCGCACTAAATAAAACATAGCACGCACAATACAACATTTTAACGAAAACATATGAATACAAGCTTCTGACTTTGAACAATTTAATTGATAAACCAAACGCATATTTACAAGTATCTGGAGCTTCTGTAAATTTTTGATTGGTAAATTTTATTATTGAATAAATTTTTATAATTAGACTTATCTTCATTTATTTATATAAAAACCAGTAAAGTTGAGCATCTCAAATATTGAGACCTCAACACCTTTATCTTTGTCTTTTTAATACCATTAGACTTTTCTTTTCTTTTCGTGTTATCGCATTTATTATCTTTTGTCGATAGAATTACTATTAAATAAATAAACAAATACCCAACAATATTGAAACTTTATTGGCCAATTGTACAAATATGATGAGTAGATCGGACAATTTTGAAAGACAAACTAGCTGCAGGATTGAAAGATGTTAGTAAACATGGCATTCTAACAGAAATATTTGTATGATCAAACTTTTGTAAAGATATAAAAATCTTTTAATAAAATAATGAAACATTTTGAGTGTCGATAAATTAAATAGAAAGGGAGTTGATTCAGATGGCTCACGTCTCACTATTAACTTTACAGTTCGTTAGCAGTTGCAAAGTTAAAGCATTGTCGAATTATATTTGAACAGTAGTCCATATCGGCAACTTGTTCGATATCTACATCTCATTTGTCATGTCATATTTGGTAAATACATTTTGTTAGGCGTAAATATCCACACAGATAAAATATTACATAAGATAGATGATGAAATTAATTTTTGTATTAAAAGATATTTGATCCCTTTGAGATGAAAGGAAATATAGATATGCAAATATATCTGCAATATATTTTATTAGGATCTAGTTTAGTTAAAGTCATTACATAACCAAGAGGAAATATTGAAAATAATTAACTCTAATAAAATTATCATTTTGCAGCCAAACATCGACGGCTTCCTAGGAATATGCAATTACTACAGAAGATTTATAAAAGAATACGCAAAAAGGCAAGAGTTTAAGAAGAGCTATGCGGGTTAAACAACAAAAAGTTAATTTGGACTGACGGATGCAACATCGCATCCGAAAATATGAAAAATGCTTTAATGTCCTCAACTATTCTAGGGTTTCCAGATTTCGAAAGAGAATTCATTTTAGATACTCGTGCGAGTTTTGACACGATTGGAGCAGTATTATCACAGAAAGACGACAACGGATGCGAAAAGATTATAGCATTACGGTTCCCATGCAATGAGCAATCATGAAAGAGGATATTGCATAACAAGGAAAGAGTTGCTGGCAATCTATTATTTTTGTCAACACTTCAATCATTATTTATATGGAAAACGGTTCATTTTGAGAACGGACCATAAAGCTATCACGTTTATATTATCCACAAAGAAACCAATAACAACGAAATTTCAGACATGGATTAACTACCTCAGTAGTCTGAATATTAAAATAGAGTATTAAAAAGGTAGGGATCATGCAAATGCAGATTTGTTGTCAAGGAGTACACGTGGAACATGCACACAATGTTTGTTGGCACACGAAGACGCGAAAGTGGAAAAAATGAAAACCCGAAGAATAAATACGATGGAAAAAGCTGATGATTATAAGTGGCATAAAGATAATACAGAAATAGAGCAAATAAAAATGCAAATAGCGCAGGGTTCAAGTTGGAAATTTATACTGGTAGATAACGTGGTGAAAACTATAGAGGGTAAGATATGGATACCTAGAGAAAAAAGACAAGAAATGATAAAGAGTGTGCATATTTTGCTATCACACGCAGGAGCAGAGCAGGTGACAAAATATTTAGCTGACAATTACGATATGGCACAAGAAAAATTCGTTCTAAATGGTGTTCGATTTACTATATTCTCCGATTCTAATACTTTTTATCGTGGAATCTCACATGATATCTACTTCTCGGAGTGTTAGTCCCATCACAGAGTGACTTATGGCAGGCCTAATTGAATTTATTGCGATCTTTTGACTTGTATTATTCGAATTGATATTTGAACTGGTGAAATTTCATGAATATCATATTAATATTTTTGATAGCTGTCGTTTAATTCCATTTCGCTTGTGGTGGAAAATCAGATATCCAAATTTCAGTATAACTTCCTTTCATGAATACCTTGATATTACTTACTGAAACTTACATCAACTTTATCACTTAAACGTGCCCGATACAGTATTTCTTACCTTGATCGAGAAGTAGAGCGATTTTCATTTTATCTCATGCTTCATCACACAACACTCGTGAATTGGTTACCGTGAGGTCTCCCCTGGGCAACTCTTTGAACATCCTAGTTTTTTACCCAGAGGGTTCTTGATTAAACTATATTGTGCCCCAAGCGAAGACCCATTCTGCCGAACAGCTTACACAAATTGACGTCGCGTGTCTAGTGCATATATTTTACCGCATGAAACGCATACTGTCGAATATTTTCTGTCAAGATTTCGAAGGCAATATATGCATCTTTTTATGGCTGGTCGAACTTCATTTTGAGATTTTTCTTGTAAAATATTGTTACTATGAAGTGCATAATATGTCGGCGTTTTGTTTGTGTGAGGGTTTGTATAGTACTTCTATATTTCAGGTAGTAATCAAAAAGAGAAAAATCTAATGTTTTGAGATGTTTTTTCTAGGTTTTATAAATTCTTTCAAGCAAAAAAAACGTAATCAGTCGCGTGGGGTCTTTACAAGCCCGCGCGCGAACAAAAGTCTGCTCTACTCAGGCGTCGTGCGCAAACTTAGCCGCGCATATATTGTAAAGTGCGTACTTGGTTTTTAGGCAGCTACTGAGACACGCAAACCTGAAACTTAAATAATTAAAAAGTTATGTCGGTTTTTCTAAGCTCCGGGCCTTTAAAGACCCCATGCGACTGATGATGTAAGAAAAATGGGCGCTACCGACGTAGGGTTAATTAATAATTTAATATACAAATAAATATACATGTTCGTATGTTATTGCAAAACCTTGTTTTTATTCTGTTAATTGTAGTTTTAATTTTTTTTGTATTAAAGTTATTATTGTATAAAACGTGTTTATATTATATATATATATATATATATATTAAAAAAAAGATGGGGAGGCGCCAATAAATTTTTTTTTGGGAGAAGCGCGGTACCATAAAGTTTGGAAACCGCTGATATAAAACACACTCACGGTAAATATACGCCATTAAAATTGTTTCCTGTCATCAGCATTGTAATTTCACATTGTAAAATAAATTATTTTTTGTGTCCTGCATAATTATTTTATTTGTTAGCTAATTTCAGCGTTATTTTTTTGCATATAAGCACTGTATATAAATAATGATATTGACTTTATTTAACAGAATTTCTATAGTTTCATTACTCACATCTTAATAAGATGATTTTGTCGCATTAGTGAATAATGACAGGTCACCAAAATCTCAAATTGATAATTTTATAAAAAAATGAATAGTGGTTAATATAGCAAAAACAAACTTTTAAATCAACTTCGTGTTGTATTTATCTATAAACTCCATCTCGATAAAAAAAATCTCAACGTCTCTTAGATATGACCCAAATGTTGACTTTCATCTCAACTTTCATTTGACTCATAAGTTACTAGTAGAAGATCGTATCAAATAAAAGCATAAATCCATTTATCTAAAATTCTTAAGACTTAGCACGTTCGATTTTGCCACCCACTTTTATCTTGTACCTCAACCATGAGGTGGAGTAACAACCTGTTCCGTATTTCTATCTCGCAAGTATCGTTTCTTTTGTGTAGTTTTAATATTAAGTGAGATTTGAACCACATGAATTCGATACATAAGTATTTAGACAATAAAATACATCCCAATATTTATTATGTTTATATATTTTTAACAAATTTGTTAATAATAATCATATTAAGATTTCTTGTCGAAAAATATTCATCAATCACATATTATGACCAGAAATTACAAAAATTCAATACATATTAAAATTAAAAAATAATTCAATTTAAAGCATAAAATAAATAAAAATTCTATTTTGATAAATTTTTATTTTTTTCATCTTCTTCGATTATATAATTAACTAAATCCCTAAGAGACGCGAATTCACTTCGACTTTCTGACGATTTTTTCTTGAATTGAGGAACGATAGATTTCATAACCACTTGAAATTTGTCCATAGAATTAATATTCAAAAAATAACACGAAGTAAATACAACAAAAGACATCCCACTAATGCAAAGCAAACTACCATAGCCTAATGCTCTCAAGGCTAATCTAGATCCAGACTCAGCTATTTGGTTCTTTTCTTTGAAAAACCCCTAAAAATTAGTCATTTAAATTCTTAAATTTACTTTTAAATAATAACAATTCGGCTAAAATCATTTAATTATAAATTATAAAAATTATAACCTTATAATAGGCCTTTGTATCTGATTTTTTAACTGTACTTAATGCAGCAATAAACCCTGAAAACAAAGAAATTCCTCCTAAAGTTAAAAGAATAATGCCCCCTTAAGAGGTTACATTTATAATTTTAAAACGTAAAAATTTTAAAAAATAAAAACCTTTATAATTTTCTTTCAAGTTTTTATTATTATTCATTATTTAAACAATTACTGAATAATTAATAAATAATATTAATATTCTTCTTAATCACCAAAATTTTTCTATTTTATACATTTTAAGTATTCAATGTTAAATTAAATGACCCTTAAAACCGCAGAACATTTCTACACTCTAGTTTGACAAATTAGGCAGTGAATAGGAAACTTTTTGTGGTAACTCCATTTGCTAGGCAATGTTGGTAATGTGTCAGGTGGGTCAATACCGATAATTTTCCAGTATGTGTGGGTTCATAGTCTGTGTCATATCTCTTTTTCGCTTTAATCCCTTTCTTTGAAAAAAACCAAACGTCGTTTTATAAATTTCTTTTTTCCTTGGAATAAGAAAACGTGAAGAAAAATGTGAACTTTATATAGATTAAAATTTTATCCAAAAAGCAATAATTAATCGATAAAAATATCATAAATAACGCATCGATATTAAAAATGAAATAAATTGAATAAAATGTAAAAATTCATGGAATCCATATATATATAAATGTTGGTTACTTAGGGGTGTGTCATTTTAAATTTTAAATACGTTAGGGATAATCATAGGTATTCACTCGACTCTTTCCTAAGCACCTCCATGACTATTGTACTTTAAACCATTTGTGTACCCATGGCGACGACTATGTTGGTATTGTACACAAAGGCGAAAAAAACAATGAGCAGGTGAGCTCTATTGCTAAAACTACTCCCCATTGTATTTTCTCTTCGGGTTCTAGACGGCCGATAGAAGGTCTTACGTCATCGATCATTTTCTATTTCTATTTTTCTATCTCATTCGGCTATGGTCCTCATTTCTAGATGTTTTCTATTGTTTCCTTTCTAAATGTTGTGCAGGGATGCGCCCTTATTTTTCTATTAATAAAGGTTGCTAGGTATTTTCCTTGATATTTATGAATATTTAACCTATCTCGCAAAAAATTTGAGAAGAGATCGGCCCTTATTTCCAAGTTAATCCACACTTCCCATAATATTTAAATTGTCCTTCAAAAAATTTGAGCAGGGATCTGCCTGTATTCTTAGTCCTAACCTATTTCCGACTAGAAAATACTTACAGAGACGGACCAGGGGAGAAGCCTCCTCGTTATGGTCCGATCAATCCGTGTGAATCTGAAAAGCCAGCTGACCTACTCGCAATAGGAACAACTAGTATCCCTTCATGCTGTGGCCTACTGGATTCCAGTTCCACTATAACTACTATTCAAAATTAATTAAGTAAAAGTTGAACCGAATAAAAATTATTATTTAAACCTTAAAACTAAATGAAATTAAACAATTAAAAAGGACAACAAAAGAAAATTTAACTAAAAACTTAATTGCATGTAAAATTTATTAAATTTGTTGGGCTGAAACCGAGAACTGAGAGTTTGTTTTAATCGATCGAAAATACCTAACACAGAAACCGCAAAGTTGAAAAAAATTTATGACCAAGGTTTAATTTAAAATAAATAAAATAAACTACATCACACATTAAGAATCGATAAACCCCGTATAATGGAATAAAGAGATAAATAAATTTAACAGAAAATTCAACACTTAAAAATTTAAATAGAAAAATAATAAAATATAAAATGGAATTAGTTGAAAATTATTTAAACAATATAAAAATTAAATCGTCAAAAATAATAAAATTAATTAGCATTATGTAAATTGTAAAGTTTATAGAATTAAATGGTTATTTAACTTATTAAATTTAAAGAATAAAAATGTTTAAATTAATAAAAATTAATATAACTCAAATTAGTTAAATTATAAAATTTGTAAAATTAAAATTAATAAAAATTAAATAAGAAATTAATTAAATTTATGAAATTAAAACAAATAAATAATTACACACATTCATGCATGTGTGCAAAATCAATTCAATAATTCTCGCACTCTGATTGGATAGAGTACGCATTCAAAATCAGTATAAATACTGATCACAAATTCAATTGAAAAACTCTCTTTTTCAACATAGCCACTTAATTTGCAGAACTCTCAGTTTCGATTTTATGTCAACGTGGATGTGGTAAATTATTGTTATTGTTTGTAATTCTTATGAAGTATTTTAATTAATAAATTTTATATGTCTCAGTTAAATTTTCTTTAGTAAATTTTTTTAATGGTTTAAATTCGTTTAGTTTCAAGTTCTAAATCATAGTTTTATTGAATTCAATTATATTATTTGTTGATGGTGTCGATGGTCTGGGCTGGGGAAAAGTTTGTGGACGGGCGGCACTACGTGCTGTTGGTCGGCAGATATTTCGCCGGTTGAGTCCATCGAGTTAGAGGACAGTGATAGTGATAGGAATGATTAGGGAGTGTAATGTCATTTTAGGTCGTTTAGGATTTTATTTAGATTTAGATAATGTAGGTGGCTTAGTCACCTTTATGTTTTATAAACATAAGTGAGTAGGAGTAAAGATGGAATAGTTGAGACCAGTGGAAGATGGATAAAGTTAGATTTATGTAATTTTTCCGACAGCTCATGATTTGAAACACAGGCAGATCCCTGCTCAAAATCTTTGAAGAACAATTTAAATATTATGGCAAGTGTGGATTAACTTATAAATAAGGGCCATTCCCTGCGCAAATTTTTCAAAGGATAGTTTAAACATTGTAAGAAGTGTAGAACAATAATTACTAGCTGGGAAATAAGGACGGATCCCTGCACCAAAATTTTATAAGAGAACAATTAGAAATACCCGTAATTGAGGACCAACAACGATCCAAAAATAGCATACATAGTGAATAATGACGTAAGACCTTCTATCGGCAGTCTAGAACCCGAATAGAAAATACAATGGGGAGTAGTTTTAGCAATAGAGCTCACCTGCTCATTGTTTTTTTCGCCTTTGTGTACAATACCAACATGGTCGTCGCCNATTTAGAAAGGAAACAATAGAAAACATCTAGAAATGAGGACCATAGCCGAATGAGATAGAAAAATAGAAATAGAAAATGATCGATGACGTAAGACCTTCTATCGGCCGTCTAGAACCCGAAGAGAAAATACAATGGGGAGTAGTTTTAGCAATAGAGCTCACCTGCTCATTGTTTTTTCGCCTTTGTGTACATTACCAACATGGTCGTCACCATGGGTACACAAATGGTTTAAATTTCAATAGTCATGGAGGTGCTTAGGAAAGAGTCGAACGATTATGATTACCCCTAACACATTTTAAAAATGTAAAAATGATACACCCCTAAGTAACCAACATGATTTTTGGGGGCTCAGCCGGGATCTAGGTTTATAAATTGTTTTTGGCAGAAAAGCATTAATAAATAATAAATTTTCAAACTCAAAAATGGCAATTATTCGGAAAATTCAACTTCAACATCAAAATGAGAAATTGTGCAAAAAGGAAAATATTAAATTAAGAAAATTAGAAATAAAAATTAATTAAAGAAAAGACTGTTTTAGAAATAAAATTTAATCCTGGTAAACGAAAGATTAGGTAGAACGAAAATCGGGAAACTTAAGTTAGGAATTATGCTAGAAATAAAATTAATTTGGGCAAAAGAACCAAACGAACACATAAAATTAAAATGAATAAAAATAAAAATTATTTTTGTTTCGGGAAATAGAATCGCTTGGATTAGAAAAATTTTCTAATTAACAACTACAAAAAAAATAAAATTTTGGAAAATTTAGGTTAATAAATAAAAAACGGGATATATTTACATTTTTGATCGGAAAAACCACGACCAAATAATCATAATAAATTCGTAATAATAAAGTCGAAACTTGATGTTACCGAAAAACCATGCTCAAATAACAATAGGAAAATTATAATTTAAAATTTATAAAAATAAGTTAATCCAGAAATAAAAGTAATTGGGGTAAAAGGAAATCTAAAATAAAAATTATTTTAGTAAGGAATTAAATAGGTTGAAATAAAATTTAATTTAACTATAAAAATAGAAATTTAAAATAAAAATTAACTTAAATAAAACCACAAAAAAGTAAATTATATAAGCATCAAAAGACAAAACTAAATTCGAAAAAATTTATTTAAAAACAAATAGGTAAAATATATCGAACTTACCTGTCAACGAAACAATCCAAAATAAATCAAGAGCATGGTATGAAATTTCATAAAAGCACCTAATAACAAATTCTAAAATACTTAGTTAATTAAAAAAATTGAGATTGAAAAATAGGTAGAATATATTTACCTTATAGCGAAAATAATCTGAGAATAAAATATGATCAATTTCATAGAAATTCCCAAGAACCTGAAATATAAGGATGATGATTGCGAATAAAATTTAAAACCATGAATAATTTTTTTTTACTCAAAAGTTAGCAAATCTTACCTAGAAAATCCATAAAATGAAACCAAAAAATTCTGGTAGAATAATCGATAAAAGAAAAATTATAGCAACCAGAACACTTGAATAATTACCAACACAATGTTATTAAGTAGTTGCCTGAGAATGGTGTGCATGATGATTTGTTTTGAAGTGTTGACAGGGAAGTGTTTTTTTTTTGAAGTGTTTCTGGCTTCAACTCGCATGTGTGAGTCAGAGTGGCCTTGTGACGGATAAATGGAGTTGGATTGATTGTGAAGTGTCTGAAATCGGTGTAGGCGTGTTTATGATTCCGGAGCAGCTATAAAAATTAATTGTAACTACGCTTCCAGCGACAGCTTGTGGGTATTTAGCGACTGGTGTGGGGGTACATAGTCAATGAATTTTTCTCAGTGCTTTTAAGTCTACCGCTGGCATTATTGAATGATGTGAAATCCAGATTAAAAACTGAAAATATTTGCCGACAACACCAGCTGTCCGTTGTCGGCTCGAGGTAATATCTGAAAAATGTGTGTGTGTGTGTGTGTGTGTGTAGTAATGAAATATTCCGGATTTTACCACTCAAGCTCTACAACAGTCTAGACTGAATATACAATCGTATAGTGTACGTGCCGGCGGCATGGCATGGCATGTGTTAAGGTATTGATTTTCTACGTGCATGAAAAGCGGCCTATCAGAAACGAGATTTGGATTTTTGCTGTAGTGTTCAGATGAAATTGAAATTTTATGAGATTTATATGAGATTTATGAGATTATTAAAACCAAAATGGAATTTGTTTGTATCGAAGTCAACATGTCTATCAATTGGAATAATGATTCGAATATTTACTTTTGAAAATGATGCTGGAAATTTGATTAGTTCTTCGATTCATTGTAATTTCTCTCGGTTCGTTTCGTTGTTTTTGTCAATGTCGAATAAAACTGAAAACCATCAATGAATATACATCTGAATTTTTCCCTAATCAAATCCATCAATGCGTGGATAGTCAGTTTATTTTTCTGATATTCTGGATTTAGGTGTAGTTAGTGAAGGTATATAATCTGGGTAATGTACTCATTTCCCCAAAGTACACTTAATTATCACAAATGAGACATTCATTTAGCTTTGCCAAATAGGCTTTGTTTTGGATTTAGTTAATTTTAAGATTTTTGTAAAAATAATGAATAAAGAAGTAAGATATTTATTTATTTGTTCTGATGTGCATTAAATTCTTCATGGTTTATCTAAAATATCAAGAATTTAGGGAAGAATCTTTAATATGATTGTTTATGTGATCGAGTGATGGCCGAGTGCCGGTTGGTGGGTCGGCTTCGGTTGCGCCGTGGGTTTGTTCCGGTGGATTGTTTCTTTATTTTCAAGAGAGCGGCTTGGAATGGTTATATATATTTTTCATTGATTTTGTGGACTTTACTAATTGAATCTTTACTAATTAATGTTTTATAAGTATTTTAAAATTCAGTTTTCAATAAAATTATGTATGGCTTTCTATTTTCGTTTAATTAGTTAGGATGAGACGGAGGGTTGTCAGATTTGCATGCATGGAAAATGATCATTAATTATGTTACTATGGCATTTTGTACCTGTATATAAATTTATATGCACTTAAATAATTATTGTTAGTCGGTAATGGGATAATCAATGTATTAATAAATCATGTCCACTGGTCAGAACCATCAATTTTATCTGGTGTTATTAATATCAGGATAGTGGTAATTTTAAAATTTTTATATATGCGTGAAATATTCCATTATAAATTCGTGTGTTGTATAAGTGGTGTTGATTTATGCGTCTTAGTACTATTGACTTGACTCTATATGTTGGTCTGCCTTGTCGGTAATAAAATATCACAAGTGTCCTAAACAACTGTAGCGAAATTTCTATTCCAAAATGTTAGTAGATTTTATTTATGGTGCCGATTATTGTATTCCGTCGGATTCCGAGAATGCGGCTTGATTCGTGATAATCATGGCCATCCGCCATGGATTTGATGATTCTTTCGTTGTCAGCAATGGCCATTCCATATAGATTTTATAAAATGTCTGAAGTTTAAATGAAAAGCTTACACATTTGGCTATGAATTTCTCGAAACGAAATAGTCGATTCTGATGAGGCTACAGACATCCTCGTACATTTTTTGTTGTTAATTTTAAATTGGAAAATTTCAGCTGATTAAATGCCCTTGTTGGATCAATATCCTGTTGCATGTGTCTTGCGAGCCGTGTTTGTGTATGCTTGTTTATAATATATATATATTATTAACATCGATTTTGTTTCCTATTTTGGTATAATATAATTGCCAATTTAATTTCACATTGCTAATTCATACGCACATTTATTATAGGTAAGCTAAGGTTTATATTATAAAAAACCCAAATCAGTGCCCATTCGATGGTGATCGGCTGCTGGTCGGTGTAATTATTTACAAATTATGATGATAGTAAAGACGAAAAGGGCGGGTGAAATCGTACACCCGAAGAGCATGTAGATACACTGGTGAGACAAGACACTTGCAACTATAAGTTTTTACAAATATATTTCGGTTGGTGCGCATCTTGGCAATGATTTTGGTTGACACGCTTCTATACATCGAGTACTCGTGATTGGAGCTTGATCGAATTGTGCATTATTGACTCCTATAAAATCATGATATTGTGTTACAGGCTGTTGTTTGCAAATAAATCTTAGGCGTAATCAAAAATCAATTATCGTGGGTATGGAATTAATGATCTGTTTCGAGGAAATTGCTAGCAGTGCATTGAGGAATTTATTAGGAAATTATAAATCATACGGAGTAGCAAATCGTAATTAATTGGTTTCGACAAAATTACTTTATTTTGTAAGATAGACGGAATTTTCGTTGCTAAAAATGATTGGATACGCCCAGAACCAAAAGAATAATGTATGAATATCGTTGCATCCGGATTTTAGTAAATTCAAGGTTTGACAATAGGATAAGTAAGATAAGCTAATTTTATGAAAATGAATAAGTCTTCTCCTTGATAATTTGTCCTTGTTTGGTTGAATGGTTGAATGATGGGCTAGAAATTGGTTGAGGATTGGTTATGCAGGCTCTTGATAATATTTATGTCAATGAATTATTAAATGATTAATTGTTATTACATTGTTAAATTAGTGAATGGATAAACCGATGGAATGATAGCTGCTTTAGAACGGGAACTTTTTGAGAATGCACTGATAAATGAATATGTAATGGTATGAATGATTATATGCATATGATATATAAGAATGTATGGGTTAGAGGGTTTATGAAAAATCAAGTTAAGTATGATTCTGGTATTGAGTTGTCGATACATACAGTGTATGATAAGGACTATTTAAACCAATTAATAAAACAGGTAATACCTTCTACACATACCAACCCAAGGGTAGAGTACCCAAGGATGTTAAATGCATCGGTAAAAAGGGAAAGACCAAACCATAAAAACGATTGAATAAACATCCAAATGAAAAATACGATAAAACTCGACAGATAACAAAGTACCAAACGATAAATAAAGCAAATGATAACCATGTCTTAGCTTCTGCAAATGTGAATCTGAGACGAACAACATCATAGATAAAGAGATGAGTTTACCAGACGAAACAGAGCGAGTCAACAAATTATACTGAAAGTAAAAGAAAGTAAAGACAAGAAAGACATCGAAACATCACGAATAGAAATAATAACTATATATCATCAACACCTAGAATGAACAAAAGCGTTAAGTAAAAGACCAAAAACAAGAACTAAACTTGTCTGTAAGATAGATGGAGGGATAAAACTTGCTGGTAACTCGAAAATAAATCTGAACCAAAGACAATGGAGAACAACTGCGAAAAAATAAAATCACGGTACAAAAATAGAGCAAAAACAAATCGAAATAAAATCTTCGTGACAAAGGCACGAGAACTAAGTTAAAAGCAGTGAAAAACTTTGCAAAATAGGCGAACATCACAGACACCCAGGGTACGTTGAAAATGAATTCTAAAACTTATGTAAAACGACTCGGGAGATTAACAAAGTATAGAGAGAAATCAATGAAAGTAAATATACAAGATACGAGAATAACATGATAGGTATCAACGAAAATGATCCAGCGAAAGAAACCAGGAAGCTCAAGGTTAGCCAAAGTAATATGAATATACAAGACAGTTATACATACGATGCTCATATTAATAACCGGATGAACTATGAAAAATTATCCAACGTCAACGATAGAGAATGAGAAACAATTAGAACCAGACGGGTGAAACATACAGTAAATGAAAGAGTACAGAACACTAAACTAAGAACAGTGGGGAGAGATCTAGAAAGTATCACGAATTACGAACCCACATACATAGAAAGAGTTATGACTATATATAGTGTGAACAATGAATCTATAAAGGTATATGATTATATAAAAATATATGTATATTTATATATCAGCGTGGTATGATTAATATATAACTTCGGGAAGTAAAAGGAAATAAAATTCGGATAAAAGATTAGGAATCAATGTAGGTGAATTAATAGAATGAAACGGATCACAATGGAAATCAATCCCAATACCACCACAGGAGAAATATGGAAGCAGAAAAGCGTCATATTATCGTAAATAACATTAGCTATACAGAAGCAAGGAATCTCGTGGAGGAACAATCTAATCGAAAATTTGAACAATGAATTGTTCGTGAGAGAATAATCAAGGACCAGAGAGGAAAAATTGAACTAAAGTGAAGAGAAATAGAACAACTCTAATGATAAAGCCAAATGCAAGAAATGAACTACTAAGAAAGCCGAGGAAAACAAAGAGAGAAAGATATGGTCAGAATGTAACGGAAAATATCAGATGTGAAAAGGAAACGGGAAAAGGAAAATGCATTAAACTGAAGATGAAGTACAAATAGTTATTACAAATACAGCATAGTATTCATTGAAAATTGTTATAAGATGATGAGTAAAACATTCCGAGATGGAGGTGGAAAGATCAGAAGAACACCGTATCCGTATTTTGCGTAAAGGAGGAAAAACAACGAACTACCAGCAGGGTCATAACATCGAAAAGAGACGGTAATGGCAGAACTGAGTGCCAAAAAGAGGACTAATTGTATATAAATAATTGCATATATCGGTGTATACACCCCAACCAAAAGGATATATAATAAAAGTAGAGGGCCGATCACCATAAACAAAGATAAAATAATGCGAAAAATCAAAACATTAAAATCTACGCTTATTTAAGAGTAGGGAAAATCAATCAGAGAAATGGACGTTTGGCAAATATTGTAGAGAGGATACAAGAACAAAATAGCGAGAACCGAGAAAACACAAGATAATAAATAAATCAAATAATGAATGTCGGGGACGACATTTGGCGAAGACGCGGAGGAAAATGAGAACAAACTACAAACTAAGATAACAACAAACGGGAGACCAATATGAAAGTCAAAATGGACATGAGCAATAATAGGAACAATCGGGAAAAATTATACAAAAACATGATTGACAGAAAAGGAAGAGCGCACATATAACAAAATAGAATGTGAACAAATAAACACAGTAAAAATGACAAGGAAAACACAAAACGAAATGAACAAACAGAAAACAACAAGTGACAAATTCACAGAAAGAAAGGAAGGGCAAAGACATTTGAATGAAAAATCAAAATTACGATAAACAACAAATATAAAATGAAACGCGATACAATATAATAGAACAAAAGTGAAAGCTTAACATCATGACACGGAAAATTAAAATAACAAGAGACACTAACAAAAATGAGACCAATCAGAAACATTGAACAAAAGTTTTAGTTATGGAAAACGAACATACTGCCTACTCTTACGATGGAACAAAAAGTCACAATAATGTAAAATGAACAGACTGTCTACTTTTATTACTAAACAAAAAGTTAAAATTGTTAAAATTGGAATAAATTTTGGAAGAGAATGTCACAATAATGTAAAATGAACAGACTGTCTACTTTTATTACTAAACAAAAGTTAAAATTGTTAAAATTGGAATAAATTTTGGAAGAGAATGTCACGATAATGTAAAATGAACAGACTGTCTACTTTTATTATGAAACAAAAAATTACAATTGTGGATATTCGAATAATAAATTTGAATAATTTGAATAAATTCAAAAATGATAAAGTAATAATATCAACCACTACAGGAACAGCTAGGGAGAAATGCGTATAGATGTAGATATCCGGATATAGGTGGATATGTGTATATGAATATATGTTTATGGATAAGGGTATATGTAGGAGTATATGCGTGTATATGTATATGTGTATGTAAATAGGTATACATATGTGTATATGTGTGTATATATGTGTTAAAAATAAAAAAAAAAAAAAATAAAAAATAAAAAAAAAAAAATAAAAAAATAAAATAAATAAATAAATAAATAAATAAATAAATTTTTAAAGGGAAAATAAAGAATCAAAGTGCGGGAAAACATGCAAATACGGAAGCGGGATAAATTTCAAAATTGAGCAGGGATGTTTCGTAAATAAACCATTAACGAATAGAAGGGTAACGAATAAAATGGATAAACAAATATTAACGAGGGATGCGAGAGGGATCTGCCTGAGGAAATAGTGAGCATATTAACGAGAAACAAGTCAACCGAAGCGGTGAGAGTAAAAGCGATAGCAATAAAAAACGTTAACCAGACAAGAGACGTGGATATATTTAGAATAATGAAGAAAGACCAAGAGTAATCGAGATAAGTAGATTAAGAGCACGACATAAAATAAGAATAAAGTATTACGAAAATTGAGAGCAAATGAATAAGGAAAATTTTTTTTTGGGTTTAAGAAATCCACAACCTGTGAGCTACGCTCAGCGTAGTGCGGATAAGGCCCAGGAAAGTACCAACTGTCCTGACGAAAGATGTGGAACAGGGCCCATCGCATATACTGGAACATCTCTGCGTGTGACTGATCACCACACGATCGGAGATCGACCAGTGCGAGTGTTTCGCATCCAGAGTCAGGAGAGTGGGGAAAACCTGGAAGAGTAGTAAAAAGAAGCATGCAGGAGAAATAAAAATGAAGACCAAGTAAATGGAAAAAGACCAAGCGAAGTAAATAGAAACAATTAGAGCTTAAAGACTCAATTCATAAGATAACCGGTAGGCAGAATGATAGGGGACAAAGAGAGTTAAAGGAAAACGAATAATAGATGTGAATAATAGATGCAAATAATAAATGCGAATAATAGATGCGAATAATAGATGCGAATCCGGAGTAAGGGGAGTGAGGAAAACCCGTAAGAGCAGTAAAAAACAGGCATGCAGGGGGATAAACGTTTAGAAAGTGCACAGTGACTAAAGTAAAGACAACAAAAATAGTGAGCCTAGGACAAACAGAGAAATGGAGAATAAAACATGCATGTTAGGGATTAGTAAGGCCGAGTTGTTGAATAGTCCAGCCGGTCAGGAGATTAAAACTGAGCTGTGAAAAGTCCAGCCAGTTCGGAGATAGTAAGGCCGAGTTGTTGAATAGTCCAACCGGTCAGAAAAAGAAGATTGAGCTGTTGAATAGTGCCAGCCAGTCGTAAGATCGAGTTGTTGAATAGTCCAACCGATCAGAAGAAGAAGATTGAGCTGTTGAATAGTGCCAGCCAGTCGTAAGATCGAGTTGTTGAATAGTCCAACCGGTCAGAAGAAGATTGAGCTGTTGAATAGTGCCAGCCAGTCGTAAGATCGAGTTGTTGAATAGTCCAACCGGTCAGAAAAAGAAGATTGAGCTGTTGAATAGTGCCAGCCAGTCGTAAGATCGAGTTGTTGAATAGTCCAACCGATCAGAAGAAGAAGATTGAGCTGTTGAATAGTGCCAGCCAGTCGTAAGATCGAGTTGTTGAATAGTCCAACCGGTCAGAAAAAGAAGATTGAGCTGTTGAATAGTGCCAGCCAGTCGTAAGATCGAGTTGTTGAATAGTCCAACCGATCAGAAGAAGAAGATTGAGCTGTTGAATAGTGCCAGCCAGTCGTAAGATCGAGTTGTTGAATAGTCCAACCGGTCAGAAAAAGAAGATTGAGCTGTTGAATAGTGCCAGCCAGTCGTAAGATCGAGTTGTTGAATAGTCCAACCGATCAGAAGAAGAAGATTGAGCTGTTGAATAGTGCCAGCCAGTCGTAAGATCGAGTTGTTGAATAGTCCAACCGGTCAGAAGAAGAAGATTGAGCTGTTGAATAGTGCCAGCCAGTCGTAAGATCGAGTTGTTGAATAGTCCAACCGATCAGAAGAAGAAGATTGAGCTGTTGAATAGTGCCAGCCAGTCGTAAGATCGAGTTGTTGAATAGTCCAACCGGTCAGAAGAAGAAGATTGAGCTGTTGAATAGTGCCAGCCAGTCGTAAAGGCCTAGAAAATCAGTGAGATAGCATTTAAGCTACAATGAGATAACATTTAAGCTAACAGTGAGATAGAATATTAAAGCTAGCTAGAAACGAATTGAATTTAGATACGAGAATTCGAATTTAGGGAGGATTAAACGAGCTCGTGGAAGGTGATAATAAAATTTTTTAGTGAGAAAGAGAAACAGAAAGGAAAATGAATTAAGGAGATAATGGAAATAAAGAATAAGTGTGAATAGATGATGGGTAAAAGAGGAAAATAATTAACTAATTAAAGGGGGTCCCAGGTAGATAGACAAAGTTCTACAGAATTTTTTGGTTTAAACCGGGAAAATGATTTTTGTTGGTTCCAGAGTAGAACCGAGTAAAGAGTAATAGGTGAATTAGATATGCAAGAATAAGTAAAATAGCGAAAATAGCGCAAGAGGATTAAGAAAATAAAGGGGGCAATAAGCAGTGACCGACAACGACCAATTGATATTATAATTGATAATTATAGATAATTGATACGACCCCATAGATAATTGATACGACCACATAGATAATTCAACATCGACGAAAATATTTTGATTATGGTTATTCACAACCGACGAAATAGGAATTGTTCATCATTCGGAAGTTTCAAAAGTAGAAGCGGACCAGATAATGAATTTTAAAGTTTCAAAAGTAGAATCGGGGAAATTGAGAATTTTTAATAAGTCTCGAAAGCGGAGACCAATGGGATAAGAATTTTGTTTCAGATGATTGTTTTGAATGCAGAAACGAATGAGTTAGAAATTTGTAAGGTAAAGAGTGGCAAGTTAAGGAATAATAAAATTGGTAAAATTTTGGGTAGGTATATAACAGAAAATGAAAGAAATCTCAGTAGAAATGACAAGGAATGAATTGATATTAGATAATCTGGTAAGAGAGAATGAATGAGAATATAAGAAGAATAATGGAAATTCTAGTTAAGAATGAGTTATAGAAATGACAAGGAATGAGTCAAGTACAGATGAGAGGCAATGCAAGTACAACTGTGAATATTGTTTTGAACTTAAGAAGAGAAACCGTTAAGTAAAACAATGAACTAACTCAAGAAAAACGGCAACGATAACAATAATAGTTAATGAAAGGAGGAAATATAAAGGGTAACCGCTATAGTAAACTCGAGAAATGATTAAAACTGGAAACAACCGAGAACAGAACAAGTACCATAGTAATGAAGAAAAACTAAGAGGTAATACAAGTCATTCAAAGCCAAGAAAACCATAGAAATTAGGAAAAAGAACACGAATTAAAATAAATAAGGATCGAGAAAATTAAGTAGAACATGAGAATAAAGGTGTAAACTAAGGGAACGAGGGAACAAATATTAAGAGATGCCCAAGGAAACCAAAACAAAAATATTGCAATTATGTTATATAATATCTAAATTATAATTTATAAAGATAATAAACGGTAAGGAGGAGTGATATTTTTTCTAGTAATGTAAATCAATCAATCAAGATAACAGCCAAGTATCAACAATCAACCAGAATTCATCACCAAATCATTTAAGCCAATCGGTAATAGAACCAAGTGTGTCAAACGAAGAAGAAATAAGAGCTGCAAAGAAAGGAAAACGAACAATCAAATCCAAGCAAACGCAAGAGAGTGAAAAGGAGAAATCAAAGCGACATCTCAAAAACGGAAAGTCGACCCTCAAAAGAGAGTGGTAAAAGGAATTTTAAAACAGTCAGTCGAGAAGTGTAAAATGAAAGAGGAAATAATGTAAAAGCAGAACTAGTAAAAGACACTGAAACCTAACTAAAGAAAGAAGCCAACGATGGAGAGATAATATGTATATATAAGCGAACAAGCTAGCTGAGATGCAAAATCAGACAACCATCCTTACAAAACTATGCAGTAACATAATCGAGTATCAATCTGAAATAGAAAGAAAGCAACCTCCAAGAATAAATGTATTACAATACGTTGGAAGCAGATCACAAATTGAAATCAACCCAACTAAACAAAACAAGGATGAAACACCTTACAGATCACAAAGGCACGAGAAGCAGAAGAAAGATGGAGTAGACGAAAAGAACTTCAGGCAAAAAAGAGAAGAAGAGTATTGGAGGAGGAGAAAGGAAGAACTGTTGAGAGTTGATATCATGAGACTAACCACCAATGACAGCCAGAGGGAAAAGATAGAAGAAATGTGTGAAAGATAACAAAGAAAAGTAATACAAATCAATATGATGAAAGTGCTACCGAGCAACAAACGGGAATTACAAAGAACTCTGGACTCAAGAGTGGAAAGTGAAACAATCGAAAGAATAGAAAATGTAACATTGGACCATCAAAATATCAGAATCATTGGGAACAATCGGAGAAATTATAAAAATACGGAAAATTAGGCTGATATTACAGCAATCCAAGAGAATCGCATGAGAGCAGTCAACAGAAGATATTGCCACAAATCGAAGACTAACGAAGACCATGAAAATCGAAATGGTGAAAATAATGAAAACATCGAGACAGAAAAACGAGAAAAAAATGATATAGGCGAGATTGAACCAAATATCAATAATAAAGTAAACTAGTATTGTAACCAATGCCAGCAGCGAGGACACAATGAGCGTAATTGTTCTTTGAATATGATGGGTTGGAATTGTCAGAGAATGAGGCATTGCGAAAAGAAAAATCGCCGCATAAAAAGGTGCTACGAAGGTAAATGAAAAGGACGTTTAATTAACAACTGTCCGAATGTGACAAATCCAGAGGAAAATCAATCACGGAGAAGTACCGCAGGACCAACCAAGTAAATACGCACTGAGAAAAGGATTCAACAGTCAGATAGTAGCAATTGTCAACCTCCAATGTTAATAAAACAACAGTCGACAAACGTACCTCGAAGTGAAGAAACATGTAAAACTCAAAGTATACGAGGAATTGAGGAGACAAGGTGTGGAACAATGCAGGTTAATAATGGAACTGGTTGTAAAAGAAACGAGACAGGATGAATTGATAATGATATGGAGAAAAGTTGCAGAAAACAAAACAAGAGAAAATGAAGTACTTAAGACAACGATACTCAGACTAAAAGAAGAAGCAAGGTCGGCCGAATTAAGAATCAATGAAATAACGGATAATTGAGAAAAATGCAAAGATATGACAGAAGAGACACAAATGATGACGGCCAAGGAAAAGAAGAAGGGTAGTCCAAAGGATGAAGTGGAAATTAAAGAGGAAGTGTAGAGGAAAATAGTAAGAAAGAAATGAACATATGTAAAAATTGATGTATAAATAGCAAACTAAATGTACTAGATGTATAGAAATGGATCAAGTAATCAGTTGAGAAAAATACTAACTTTGAACCCTCACAGTAGTAAAGGAGAACAGAGGCCCAAATGAGAAGAAAGAATATAAATCCAGAAGAAAGATAAAAGTGCAAACCCAGAAAGAATGAGTTAAACAAATATCTAAAAGTAATACCTAATTTGGAACCCCTAAACAAAGAACGACAGAAGATCCTGATAAACGAGACGAAAGTCACAGACCCAGTGACATTGGAAAGTTAATCAATTCAAGCGAACTTAGATCCAAATCGAAGATAAATTGAGTTACCCATCAGAGAAAGAAAATCCCTTAATAAGAGCAATACCGTAAATAAAAACCACCGAGAAAAACCAAAAGAAAAATCTATGTGTCAAATCACCCAGTTAAACAAAAAGTTCCGAAGACCCTTGAGCAAGGTCTGTCACATACCATCAAATGATCCAGAAAACCAGAATCCCAGCCTAAAAATTCAAAGAGACTCAGGGAAAACAGTCAAACCCTGATAGAGAGAATCCTATGATCTTCAATAAATATTACGAGCTAACTATGAAAATCAACAACAGGAATCAAACATGCCTACACAACCCAGCCGAAAGATTGAAAACCGAACCCAGAAACGAGAAGAAACAACCAACTGAAGAATTGATCCAGAAATAAAACTGTTGCATGTGACTTGACTTGAGTTTGGACACGGTATAAATATGCATGTGTATTATGACCAGTCACTGTACGTGGCAACTGCTTGAATTTTAGCTTAGACCTTTTTCTGATAATTCAATTTTAACATGTCTTAAACTGTTATAGTATGTTTATGGGTTAATGGAAATGTAATAGACTATGATCTGAGAAATTCATATGTCTAAAAGAATTGCGGGACGCAATTTTAACGGGTCCCGGAGTGATTTGTTGGGCTGAAACCGAGAACTGAGAGTTTGTTTTAATCGATCGAAAATACCTAACACAGAAACCGCAAAGTTGAAAAAAATTTATGACCAAGGTTTAATTTAAAATAAATAAAATAAACTACATCACACATTAAGAATCGATAAACCCCGTATAATGGAATAAAGAGATAAATAAATTTAACAGAAAATTCAACACTTAAAAATTTAAATAGAAAAATAATAAAATATAAAATGGAATTAGTTGAAAATTATTTAAACAATATAAAAATTAAATCGTCAAAAATAATAAAATTAATTAGCATTATGTAAATTGTAAAGTTTATAGAATTAAATGGTTATTTAACTTATTAAATTTAAAGAATAAAAATGTTTAAATTAATAAAAATTAATATAACTCAAATTAGTTAAATTATAAAATTTGTAAAATTAAAATTAATAAAAATTAAATAAGAAATTAATTAAATTTATGAAATTAAAACAAATAAATAATTACACACATTCATGCATGTGTGCAAAATCAATTCAATAATTCTCGCACTCTGATTGGATAGAGTACGCATTCAAAATCAGTATAAATACTGATCACAAATTCAATTGAAAAACTCTCTTTTTCAACATAGCCACTTAATTTGCAGAACTCTCAGTTTCGATTTTATGTCAACGTGGATGTGGTAAATTATTGTTATTGTTTGTAATTCTTATGAAGTATTTTAATTAATAAATTTTATATGTCTCAGTTAAATTTTCTTTAGTAAATTTTTTAATGGTTTAAATTCGTTTAGTTTCAAGTTCTAAATCATAGTTTTATTGAATTCAATTATATTATTTGTTGATGGTGTCGATGGTCTGGGCTGGGGAAAAGTTTGTGGACGGGCGGCACTACGTGCTGTTGGTCGGCAGATATTTCGCCGGTTGAGTCCATCGAGTTAGAGGACAGTGATAGTGATAGGAATGATTAGGGAGTGTAATGTCATTTTAGGTCGTTTAGGATTTTATTTAGATTTAGATAATGTAGGTGGCTTAGTCACCTTTATGTTTTATAAACATAAGTGAGTAGGAGTAAAGATGGAATAGTTGAGACCAGTGGAAGATGGATAAAGTTAGATTTATGTAATTTTTCCGACAGCTCATGATTTGAAACACAGGCAGATCCCTGCTCAAAATCTTTGAAGAACAATTTAAATATTATGGCAAGTGTGGATTAACTTATAAATAAGGGCCATTCCCTGCGCAAATTTTTCAAAGGATAGTTTAAACATTGTAAGAAGTGTAGAACAATAATTACTAGCTGGGAAATAAGGACGGATCCCTGCACCAAAATTTTATAAGAGAACAATTAGAAATACCCGTAATTGAGGACCAACAACGATCCAAAAATAGCATACATAGTGAATAATGACGTAAGACCTTCTATCGGCAGTCTAGAACCCGAATAGAAAATACAATGGGGAGTAGTTTTAGCAATAGAGCTCACCTGCTCATTGTTTTTTCGCCTTTGTGTACATTACCAACATGGTCGTCACCATGGGTACACAAATGGTTTAAATTTCAATAGTCATGGAGGTGCTTAGGAAAGAGTCGAACGATTATGATTACCCCTAACACATTTTAAAAATGTAAAAATGATACACCCCTAAGTAACCAACACTACCACTTCGGACAATCAAAAGTCTTTATACTAACATTTTGATATAAAAATAAAATTCTTATTTTTATCATTTTTTTTTCATTTCTACCAAAAATAATTATTTATTTTCTAAACTTTAAAATTTTAATCATTTACATTTGCCGGAAAATTAATGAAATAATTTTTCTTAATTCAATCATGATTCTGTACATTATAAATATTTCAGAATAAGATATTTATTTATTTAATTTTTTTTATTATTAGAAACTATAACTCACACCTTTAATTATAAATCTGAAAATAAAACATTTACAGATTCTGATTGTTTTAACTAATAACTTATCAAGGTTTTGAATAATTAATAAATTTAATTTCCTGATTTTGACTTCAAATTTATTATTGAATCAGTTTTATCTGATATTCATGGAGGAATTTTTTCTTCAGAAATTGCGTTATATATATTTGCAATACACTCTAAATAGCGGTGTTTATGTTTTAGAACCAATTGAAGCAAAAGTATTTAGTATCCTTTTATTTATCACCTATTTAATGAATTATTTGTTAATAAATGAATGAATTTTAATATTTTAATCATTTTATTTTATTATTATATTTCCTTAATGTCTAATTAAAAGATTCAATTGTACTATTAACAGTGCTTTTACTACTTTATACGGCTTTCTTTTTTCTATCCAATCACGCATTTGGATTCATCCATGTGCTTATGAATAGCTTCAACAAATATTGAGATAGATCCCAACCAAACTCGCTGTGATATTATTCTATTAAAAGTAATAATTATCATCAATAAACCTTTCTGTGGCATTTACACATTTTATTCAGCTCAGTATTCGTCACAGTGTTTGTCATAATCTTGTGAATGGTTTATCAACATTTGACATTTCACAATTTACACAAATTATCGTTAGATTTAAAGTAAATTTGTTGTTTACAAATAAATTTATAAATTTTTTGATTTCCTTTTCCTTCAAAGTCATTATGAATAACATTTATCTATAATTATAAAGAAATAGTATTGGTGGCGTCACTAGGGGGGGGGCAGATCGCACCGGGTGACCCCATCACAAGGGGTGACACCAAAATGAAAAATATCACTGTCTATTATTCTACGTCACCCCATTTCACTGCATTGTTTCAGCCCAGCCGGCCCAGCCCCCAGCGACATAAATGTATAATATTATTGAAATATAAAAATATCTCTGTAAATACAAAAACTTTACTATATTTATAAACGTTACTAAGGATTCTGTATGTTTCTGTTATTTGGCACTGGTGGACTCGGATGAGGCTTATGGGATTTCGTGAGGGGGGGGGTGACACCATGAGTTACCGAATTGAATGACGCCATTGAATAATATATAGCATAACTAATCGGTATATTGAAATTTTTAATTAAATTTTAATTTTAATCGATAAAATTGCATTTTAACGTTTATTTTATTTGAAAATCGATTTTTCTCTATCAAATAATTCAAATAATTCAAAATCTGTTTTACTGAGTAAAAATGTTAAAAATTTATTTTTCATTATGTTTAACTTATTGATTTGTATTTTTTCCCAATTGTCATGGTAACGGTAACTAAATTTGAAAACTGATTAATTTCAAATAATTAAAGATTTATTTTGGAAGTGCATGTTTATTATTTTTATTAATTATTATTTAATTAAATTTTTATTATTTTTATACATCGTTTAATTTAAAAGAAAAAAATTAATCTAAAATTTCCTAAAAACTACTAAATACGAATTTTTAAAATACTTTTGAAAATGAAATTTATGAAAATTTAGATCAGTGGTTCTCAACTTTTTTAAGATCACAGGGTACCCTTATATTTTTATCATTTTAATTATTTTTATTAACAGCCAATGACACAAAGAATAAACTAAACATAAATATTATTAATGAAAAAACGATTTTTTTAAACTTTATTATTAAATATATTTTTAAAATTTAAAAAAAAAATAAAATTTTTAAAATATATTTTTAATTTTTTTATATTTTACATTACATTTTGTTTACAATTCAATTTTTTTGTTATATTGAACGAATTATATATCACTGAATAAAATCATGGGGGTGCCCATAATATTTTGGGCAGTAAAGGTTCCATGACAAAAAATCATTGTAATAAACTCTAAATATTTTTTTTCAGTTTTAAATAATTTTCTTGTTTAAGATTTTAATAAAAAAAGCAAATATTTTTGTAATAAAAATTATTTCTCCTCGCCATTTCAATAATATCGCCTGGCTATCCATTTATTTATCCGTAACATTAAAAATCGCGGAAAGATAAGGAAGTTTTTTCTAACTAAATTCAGTGAAAATCTTTTAGATAAAATCATATTTGATGCTCACATCTATTTGTCTGCGAAATACGTATTTTTGATTTTTTTCTGTACCTGATGCACATTTCTATTTTTATTAACAATTTACATTAAAAATTTCCTTATTTACTTATAATTTCATTAGAAAAATTTCTAAATAATTTTTTCACTTCCATTATTTGAGCCGTTTATTTTGAAAGTAGGGCAAGTTCATTTTTTGTTATAACGAGCCATTTAAAGATTTGCGTTTCAATAAATATAAAAATATTGATAAGCTTTAGCAGTCAACTTTTGCGTAATTTGTAGTTATAGATAAGGCAAATTTAAATGGTTCATCAAATTAAATATTTATTAATTATATGGTCAGGCCCGGTGTAAACATTTGCGGTCTGGGATAAAATATTGACCGGGCCAAAATGACACTTCTAAATAAATTATTGATTATAAACACATTATTGAGTATTATTCAATGCATTTTCTGACATTTCCGTTGCAAAATCTTTAATTACACTATCAAAATTTACGGAATTTGTTATTTTGGTTGCAATAATCTTACACCTGATTGTTTTAAGATGCGTTTTATTATGCGTTATTATTGTTAACCAATTAATGCAATATACACCAAAGGCAATTGATAATTGGACATTAATAAAAATCCAGTCAATTGCGTTTTGTGTTAATTTTAATATTAACGGTGATTTTTAATGTTAAATTCCATGTAATTAAATGATTTATTTTCTTTTTTATTTAACCCTCAGTCTACCGCCCGGGTCCATTGGACCCGAAACGAAAATTAAATTGCAATAATTAAATGTTTATTTACTTTTTATATTACAAATTGTTTATTCTTGTATAATATTTGATTTTTTTCATTTTTTAAATTAATAAACCGTTATTTATCATGTTTAATTTTTACATTCATTATAATACATGTAACAGCAATTTAAAATAAGCCGGGTCCATTAGACCCGGGTGGCATTTTTTAGCAGCATTTTATTTTGGTAGACGCAGGGTTAATATAAATATTTTCAAATATTTTGTAGATTTTATGATAAAAGAGGTAAGACATTTATATTTTAATTTTAACACGGACAAAAACTTCACACATCTCATAAAATGTCTTGTTTTATCATAAATTAGGATAGAACCTTTTAATGTGATGTTAGTAATTTCTCAAATCACGCTAATGTGGTTTTTGGAGTTCTACCCTAAAACTTTAATTTTTTCTCCATTTTCAATTTTACTTAATACAATCTAAGTGGATTTTAAAATTATAAATTTAGAGTTTAATTAATATCTATTTGTGTAATTTTTATTATATAGATTTTGTGAACTGTGCTTATGTACATGTATTTATTTTTCTTTCAACAGTAAATTTTCCTATCATATATAGTGTAAGCCATTATTTAATTTCATGGATTTAATTAAATGAAATTTTTGGATATGACACACACACACACACTTATTATGGATAAGTTTTATTTATATTATTAATCCTGAAATCAATGTCCATTTAACCATCTTCAACTGCCCTCTGGTGTATTTAAGGAAAATTTATTGAGTCCAGCAGAGTCACCTTTAAAATCTGTAGCGAGACTGCATGTGTGCTTGAATGTAATTTGTACTTGTTTGCTAGCGTATATAATAAATTATACAGAATAAGTACAAAATATTAATTACAATTTCAAAAAAAATTTTTTTAACAACATTTATCTATTTGATAGATATTCAAATTTTATTGTTCGTTTTGTTTGACTATTTATTAGAATATAATATTTTAATTATTATATTAATAATTTTTTTTCTACTTCATTTTTAATTTCACAGTTTTGCAACCGGAATCTCCTACGCTTGACCAAATTTTCCATATAATTTATTCTAGCATCATTTATCAGGGAGCAGAATCGGAACCAAAACAATCAGATTCCCATTAAATTGTCTACCACAAAGATTGTCTAGCCCACCCTTGTAAGGATTATAGAATTGGCATTAGACATCATAGTCCATAATAAGCTTATATAATATTTTTAATAAATGAGATATGTAATAAGTCACTAAATAAAAGGGTGACCAAAAAGCCGCGGTCATTCTTATGGTAACGATGAATAAATGATCAAAGCATCCAAAAACAAACTGATTTGACATTATTCACAGAATTTATTTTAATTTCATTTATAATATGAATAAGTTCACCTACTGAATTTATGATCATTATTTGCATCTGTCAACAATTAAAACTTGGCTAAAGGTTCTTTTTGGTGAGTAAGTAACGTTTCATATTCTATTTTTGGTTTACAACTGACATGCATCAGAAAAATGCGATAAAATTCCAAGGTCTTGAATACCTTGCAAATAACCTTTGAAAGCCTTAACATAAGCCAAGTTTGTAACTACTTGAAAATCAATAAATCGATTAATGGAATAATTTTGATGGAGAATTCAATTATCGAATTGGAAAATGTAATTTTTGTAGAGTAATTGATGGAGTACGAGAAATATTTTGTAATTTGATTAATTAATTGTTTTAATTATTAATATAAAAAAATAATAATTAATTACTTTTATAAAATAATTTTGATTAATTAGTACAAATCAACAAAAGCAAAATGTGTATGTGAAATAATCTGGGCTCAGGAAATTATTAAATCGAAGCTGCAAAGTTTTTGTTATCCGGTATTAATAAATCTTATAAATATTGTCAATTATTAACTGAAGCCTAGAAAACCCGAGGGGTCAGATAAAATAACTTTATCTTCATTTCTTTTTAAACAACGAAAAGACAACTGAAAATTCATGTCTGAAAGAAAATTATGATAAGATAAAATAAAAATAAACACCGTTCAATAATGAGAAGGATAAAAGATTTTATCGAACGTCATAGTTTGTAAGCAAAAGTCTGTTGTTCTGGTTGCTTTATAAATTAGATTCTTTATACTATCAAAACGATGCGTTGCCATTGCACTGCCATTGCACTGCCGTTGCACTGATAATTTTTTTGGGCTTCATTAGATATTTGACTTTAATTTTTTGTATAAGAAACAATATTGCTAAATTCTTGCTTTTTGAACTTCGTGTTTGTCAGTGGATTTAAAGTCCTATATAGATTGTGCTCGGATCTTTGTTATTGATATTTATGATATGGATGCAAACCTTCATACATTGGAATGATTGCCCGTAATCTCCGTTCTCAAGTTCCTGATCACTGTTGACGGAAGGAATTGATTAATATTAATAAACACAATTTTGTGAAAAATTTATTAAGTGTTTGATTTCGACTTTTATAAATTTTGAAACTTAAACATTTGAGTTAAGAAAATAAAATTTTATAATTTTTTAGCAGAATATATTTTTAAAAAATTAATATTATTAGTTTGTTTGAAAAAAAAGCAATTTAAATGAATATAGTTTCTCTATCAATTCTACCTGATGATGACAATAAGTCTCAAAATATATTGTAGTTGAATATATATTGGATTTGCGTTTTATTTAATTAAATCAATGACATTATTTAGTGATTATTTTTATTAATTATTATTATTAAAATTTTTAATGTCTCATCAGTAACAAAATATTTTCAATTTCTTTTGTTTATATATTCATTCGGCAGTAGTTTTATAAATTAAAACAAAACACAAATTTTCGACAGAGCCTTTATCAAATGTTAATTTATAAGTAAAGCTAAATCTTATAATTATGATCTTTTCTAAATTTTAATATAACCGTTATTTATTTTGATATGTCCACTAAATTTGTACCGAGAGTACATTTGCAAAATTATCGCTTTAGAACTTTCTAACATTTCAATTCTGTTGTTTATTTACGTGATTAAATTTTTTATATTATCATAACAATGCGCTGTCATTGCACTGCCGCTGCACTGGCAACTGTATACGCTTCTGCCAATTTGTTGGGCTTCATTAGCTATTTGGCATTTACTTTTTGTATAAGAAGCAATATATACAATACCAGTGCATTTGATATGCATATCTAAGAGATTAAGAGATCATGTAGAAACTGTTGTATTTGCAATTCAAAATAAAAATAACGGACATCTCCGTCATAAACAAATGAAAAGAATATATTATAAATGTCATTAATACAAATATAGGAATTGAAAAATATTTTCTTTTCATTATAAAATCATCTCCCTATCCTCCCTACAACATAACACATTTTATTAATAAAACAAGCAAATTGTAAAATGTTATAATGTTTATAATATATTTATTTCATCAAATTTCATGCTAAAGATTACAATACAAGTTTTCTTAATTCAATTGCAGCAAATTTGGTAGCAATTTTGTATCAATTTATTTTCGAATATTAAGCCCAAAGCGAGTGCCGCTTACTCTTTGGCGTCCTTGACAAATGCCAATTTCGCTCTAAGGAAAAGTCAACCCTAATAAAATTTAGCTTGAATTGTAATGTTGTAGCCCCTTCTCAAGTAGGTACAATACATAAGTATACTTTAGAAACATTTTTTTAATTATTAAAATTTTATAGAAAATGAGTAGCCCTATTTGCTGTAATTTCCTTTCACATTCAATTAAATATTTCATTAAGTTGATAGAATTAATTCGGGAATCATGTCTAAATGTCCAATAGAAGGATGTCCAGTGAGGCGGGAAATCAAATACAAACATGCCAGGGTTGACAAAAACCTTAATCCGGCCTTGAATGCTGCTATATAAAACTTCGATTTATGATGAATTCAAACATATTATTATATAATAATATATGATTTAATTACAAAAAAATGTCCAAGAGCGTATAATAAAATTAAGAATACAATAATTTCATTTTATGGAGAATATGTTAATACACAGGGTGAGCCATAAGTCGCGCACCAAAGAATTACGCGAAGTGTGATGTGAAACAATGTAAAATCAGCTGTGTGAAATATCTTTTCCTTTCCTTGTGTATAAAATACATGTTCTTTTATAGAGTAATGAAACATTGTTTGTATGTATCCAGTTACTATAATTGTCAAATTTAATTCCAATCAAAGTTTTTTAAGTTATGATTGTTTGTGAAGGGTGAAGTTAATAAACAAAACTGTCGTTATTTTTCGAGCGAAAACTCGCATTGGATGGATCCTACTAAAGAGAACTTATGTCCAAAAGTGGTAATATAGTGCGGACTTTGGAGGGCAGTTCTATTTTTTGAAATTTTAAACATCGATTGGATCGATTGTGCATCAACCCAAATGGCGAATAGTTTGAGCATTTGTGATTGTACCAGCATATACAACGAGTTTCTTGTTTCATTAGTTAAGCTTAGTTTTAATAAACGTTTATTATTATCAGAATTTTATTAAACTCTTTGGTGCCCGAATTATGGCCCACCTTGTATATACTTTTGATTGAAATGAGGATTTCCAAAAATATCTTTCAAAAATTCGGTTCGAGTTTAATTAGAGAATGCCAACGATTTAACTAAAAATCCTATAAAAACTTTTATAAATAAATTCAAGTATTTCACACGAAATTTATAAGTAGTATAAAAAGTTGAACAAATATAATTGGTGGAAAGATTAAATTTATTCAGCCAATCATTCAAATGCGCATTGCGTCACAGAGACGTGAACAATCATCAAGCTCAATGAGAAATAAAAGAAATTATTGCAAATATTCATATAAAATGGTCAAAATTTCTTTTGATAGATTTTCCTTCAATGTTTCCTCTTATGCTTTCTGATAATCAACTCCCAATAACCTGTTCATGTGAAAGGTTTTGTCAACATTGCAAATTGCATTCAAAGCTTCAACTCCATTACTGAACGATACAAATCCGAATGATCTTGATAGTACTTTGGCATCTTTCACTACTCTAGCCTTTGTGATTTGCCCATTTGGGGAGAATATTTTTATTAATGAACCATCTGTAGCGTCGTTGGGCAGATTTCTCACAAACAGATCCTTTTTCATTGACTTGGAGATTTCGTTTTCTAACCTTTCTGTTCTCTTGATCATTTCGATAGTAAATATCTGTTTGCCATTGAAACTGCGATTATTCAGAACTTCCATAGCAATCTTTGCACTTTCTGGTTCATAATATCTCACGTAACAATATTTCATGGGACCCCTGTTAGTATTGATCATATCACAGCTCTTTACATCTCCAAATTCACTGAAAATATCTCTCAATGCCAATATGTAACAGTTTTCATCAAATAATTTCACTAATAGAGCGATATCGGGTTCTGGTTTCATGAGAATTTCACGGAACAGAGTGACGAAAATGTTGGAATTGCCTAACTCGGTGTTGTTCAAGGCCTTTATTACGTCGTTTACCATATTTCCATTTGACAGAGTAATGAAGCCGTAGCCATTGGACTGGCAATTGGCATCAAGCGATATGAAGCATTTTGTAACACTTGCAACCTTTTCAAAATGTTCGTTGAGGATCTTTGAAGTAATTTTCGTGTCAATATTTTTGACAAATAAATGGGGACGAGATGCTTCAGGATTTCCAGTATAAACTGAGACTCGGCACGGTGTTCCTTTGATGTCCATGAAATGGCCTTCTGTTAATGCTTTATTGGCTAAATGAATTAATTAATTAAATATTTATCAATTAAATAAATTAAAATCTTACCAGAATTGCAATCTGCATAGGTGACGATTGCGGCGTTGGGTTTATTTGTATGGAACCGATTCTCGATTTGTACCGAAACTATTTCACCGAATCTCCAGAATCTATTTTCAATTGTAAATCGGCTGACCCCTTGACGGATGTCGGCAATGTGGATTTTTGTTGTATTTTCTTGAGTAATCATTTTGATTATGATTGGACATTATTTATTTATAAACAAATTTTATTATAGAAATTACGGAACCGGGGAAATGCAAATGCAGAAATAGGTCGGGATGGTCATTGAAAATTTATTTATCCGTAAATAAGTAATTTGTGGATTAACCCATTAACGCGCACTGACGTATATATACGTTCGCGCAAAACCGGACAAAATTTACCATACAAAAGAAAATTCTGAATAGTTTTAGTTTATTATTTTTCAGTTAATAAATATTATTATTTTATTGTTACTTTATATTGTTATTTATTGAAATTGGTCCAAATATATATTTTCTTAAAGAAAAAAAATTGATTTTTTTGGTCGTTTTTTTTAAATTGTGCGTTAAGGGGTTAAATCAAAATTATTACTTGCTTCTGTCTGAGTTGTTTTTATCATTCTTTGAACTTTATTATTATAAAAATTCGTCAAATCTGGTTAAATATCACTCCAAATTCTATTTCCTCGTTCTGTAAATTTTTTATACATTAAACATTTAAGTGTTCTGTCGAATCGTTCAATCACTGGATTGTGTGATGGACCTTGTGATCTTTCATCTGGTTGGTTGTAAGTTGAATAAATTTCAATATCGTTTTCTTGTAAAAAATCTTTAAAACTCGGTACCATTATTTATCAGGAAATCTATTGACCACTCAATCAAGTTTTCAAATGCGTCTTTTATTATTTCTCCTTGTTTAATAATGGAATAGCCCAAGCATATCTAGTATACAAATCAATGATTGTTAGGATATATTTTCATTAATTTTCATTAATTTTCGAATTTACTGTTTCAATTAAATATGCTAACCAAATATCATCCTTGTTAAAAACTTTAATTTTTAAATATTTTTTATATAATCTTTGTGTTGCTTAACCTGCGAAAACATTAAATTCATCATCATTATCGGTTTTACCGCCTACGGATATCAGACTTTGTTCTTCACCAAAAAATATCAGCCTCTGCCCTTCACCTAAGGTTATTTTTGCTTTCATTGCTGTTTTTGCAATTACTCTTGAAAACCTTTCCCGGAATGTTGGATCTTGAATTTCATTAAGGTCTTGAATTTAATCAATGTCAACCTTTTCTTATATCTTTAGCATGGTATGCAATATCATGTTTTAAAGCTTCTTGATCAACATGATTTATTGGTTCTTCTCTTGGTTTAGGAATATTATTTTCATCAAGTTTTAAATTTAATCTAGTTCCTGAACCTAAATAAATATTTTTGAAAATGTTGTTTCCCTTTATATTTGGCCCACGGAAATTCTGGTAATTTAGAACTCACTTGTTGTAAATCTTCACCACTTTTTATTTGATGAACTTTAGTTTTTTTCATATTTCGTTTTATGTGCTTTTGAAATGTTTTTATTACAAGGTTTGCAAAAATATTGTTTAACACTATTCCTACCGACACTTCACGTATACCTATTCCTACCGCGGCCGGTCAAATGACCGGTCTTTCACAAATTATATTTTTCAATATTGAATGCAGACCCATAGACAGCTTACCAGTATAAAATTATATTTTCTTTTATCCAAGAGTACATAAACTACATTTTATTCTTTTTCGTCGCACTTTTTACAAATGGGCTTCTCAACTGTACATTTTCCGCATACGTACTTAATTTATTTAAATTTTCTGACATTAAACCTTCCCCTATTTTTACATGGGATTGAAGAGGATATGTTAAAATATAATTCTTGTTCACAAAAATATCGCCATTGGGCCATTTTTATTCGACAGCCTTTCTGTATAAAAGCGTTTTGAAACAAATATTTTATTAAGTAGTCTAAAAGAAAACTTATTTTCAGTCAAGTGAAGAGAAAAGATAAGTGTAATTAATAATCATAATAAGTATTAAATAAAAATTATTGCGAAATCCCGAAAAATTTGATTTTTAACTTCCCATTTTCCAAGAAAAAATTAAAACACAAAACCTACTCCTAATTTCTTCAAGTTTATTTTTTGGGTGTATCTTTTGCAGATTCAAGGCTTTATTTTAGAAATAAGTTTTCCCCATGGCTCCCAAAAGACCTTGTAACCTTCCCATCGAGAATTACTAATTTAAATACCCGGTTATCTTTTTTTGGATTGCAACTAATGATTGGTGTAAGGTCGATTGACGGAAGGTCCTCTTTAACAGAGAATGCTTATTCGGTTCANTGCTTCAGGATTTCCAGTATAAACTGAGACTCGGCACGGTGTTCCTTTGATGTCCATGAAATGGCCTTCTGTTAATGCTTTATTGGCTAAATGAATTAATTAATTAAATATTTATCAATTAAATAAATTAAAATCTTACCAGAATTGCAATCTGCATAGGTGACGATTGCGGCGTTGGGTTTATTTGTATGGAACCGATTCTCGATTTGTACCGAAACTATTTCACCGAATCTCCAGAATCTATTTTCAATTGTAAATCGGCTGACCCCTTGACGGATGTCGGCAATGTGGATTTTTGTTGTATTTTCTTGAGTAATCATTTTGATTATGATTGGACATTATTTATTTATAAACAAATTTTATTATAGAAATTACGGAACCGGGGAAATGCAAATGCAGAAATAGGTCGGGATGGTCATTGAAAATTTATTTATCCGTAAATAAGTAATTTGTGGATTAACCCATTAACGCGCACTGACGTATATATACGTTCGCGCAAAACCGGACAAAATTTACCATACAAAAGAAAATTCTGAATAGTTTTAGTTTATTATTTTTCAGTTAATAAATATTATTATTTTATTGTTACTTTATATTGTTATTTATTGAAATTGGTCCAAATATATATTTTCTTAAAGAAAAAAAATTGATTTTTTTGGTCGTTTTTTTTAAATTGTGCGTTAAGGGGTTAAATCAAAATTATTACTTGCTTCTGTCTGAGTTGTTTTTATCATTCTTTGAACTTTATTATTATAAAAATTCGTCAAATCTGGTTAAATATCACTCCAAATTCTATTTCCTCGTTCTGTAAATTTTTTATACATTAAACATTTAAGTGTTCTGTCGAATCGTTCAATCACTGGATTGTGTGATGGACCTTGTGATCTTTCATCTGGTTGGTTGTAAGTTGAATAAATTTCAATATCGTTTTCTTGTAAAAAATCTTTAAAACTCGGTACCATTATTTATCAGGAAATCTATTGACCACTCAATCAAGTTTTCAAATGCGTCTTTTATTATTTCTCCTTGTTTAATAATGGAATAGCCCAAGCATATCTAGTATACAAATCAATGATTGTTAGGATATATTTTCATTAATTTTCATTAATTTTCGAATTTACTGTTTCAATTAAATATGCTAACCAAATATCATCCTTGTTAAAAACTTTAATTTTTAAATATTTTTTATATAATCTTTGTGTTGCTTAACCTGCGAAAACATTAAATTCATCATCATTATCGGTTTTACCGCCTACGGATATCAGACTTTGTTCTTCACCAAAAAATATCAGCCTCTGCCCTTCACCTAAGGTTATTTTTGCTTTCATTGCTGTTTTTGCAATTACTCTTGAAAACCTTTCCCGGAATGTTGGATCTTGAATTTCATTAAGGTCTTGAATTTAATCAATGTCAACCTTTTCTTATATCTTTAGCATGGTATGCAATATCATGTTTTAAAGCTTCTTGATCAACATGATTTATTGGTTCTTCTCTTGGTTTAGGAATATTATTTTCATCAAGTTTTAAATTTAATCTAGTTCCTGAACCTAAATAAATATTTTTGAAAATGTTGTTTCCCTTTATATTTGGCCCACGGAAATTCTGGTAATTTAGAACTCACTTGTTGTAAATCTTCACCACTTTTTATTTGATGAACTTTAGTTTTTTTCATATTTCGTTTTATGTGCTTTTGAAATGTTTTTATTACAAGGTTTGCAAAAATATTGTTTAACACTATTCCTACCGACACTTCACGTATACCTATTCCTACCGCGGCCGGTCAAATGACCGGTCTTTCACAAATTATATTTTTCAATATTGAATGCAGACCCATAGACAGCTTACCAGTATAAAATTATATTTTCTTTTATCCAAGAGTACATAAACTACATTTTATTCTTTTTCGTCGCACTTTTTACAAATGGGCTTCTCAACTGTACATTTTCCGCATACGTACTTAATTTATTTAAATTTTCTGACATTAAACCTTCCCCTATTTTTACATGGGATTGAAGAGGATATGTTAAAATATAATTCTTGTTCACAAAAATATCGACCATTCGGTCCATTTTTATTCGACAGCCTTTCTGTATAAAAGCGTTTTGAAACAAATATTTTATTAAGTAGTCTAAAAGAAAACTTATTTTCAGTCAAGTGAAGAGAAAAGATAAGTGTAATTAATAATCATAATAAGTATTAAATAAAAATTATTGCGAAATCCCGAAAAATTTGATTTTTAACTTCCCATTTTCCAAGAAAAAATTAAAACACAAAACCTACTCCTAATTTCTTCAAGTTTATTTTTTGGGTGTATCTTTTGCAGATTCAAGGCTTTATTTTAGAAATAAGTTTTCCCCATGGCTCCCAAAAGACCTTGTAACCTTCCCATCGAGAATTACTAATTTAAATACCCGGTTATCTTTTTTTGGATTGCAACTAATGATTGGTGTAAGGTCGATTGACGGAAGGTCCTCTTTAACAGAGAATGCTTATTCGGTTCACATATGGAACATGATTCCCTTACTATTCAAACAAAACACATATGCCTGAACTGTATTTCTACTATATTTGCTGTCATTCGGCCTTCATATTACATGTTACAATCGGTGGGTGACCAGCATTTTGTGAAATTTGTAAGATTTATGCCCTGTTTAATTCTTTTGATTTCGGATTTGAGCCCTAAATAGTAAAAGGTTTGTGAGACAAACTATTTTAATCCCAATATTTTATTTGTTGATATTGATATTATTGTTTATTTTTAGGTAAATAAATATTGTCACATTTTATAATAATAAAATAATTAATAAATTAAATAAAAAATCTTTGTGTAAGTTTAAAGTTTAATTAAAACAAAAAACAGAATTTTTGACAATGACAAAGAGAGAAATACTTCATAGTCGAAAATTTTCATTCTTCTTTTTACTAAAACTTGAAACTTGAAACAAAGGCTTATCATATCATTTATTATTTATTTTATTGTTAATTCATTCTGATATCAGGAAACTATCGTTTTATCGAATATATAAAGATGAAAGTTTGTTTGTTTGTTTTCTATAGAATTCCCCACCGTTGGACCTAGGGTGCTGAAATTTTGCACGTGGCCCTCATTTGACTCGGTACAGGTCATAGTAATTTTGCTGGATAAATTAAGCCATAAAAATAAATTAATCAGAAATTGATTCAGTGATTAACCATTAAACGTAAACACTTCTCAATGTCCAATTTTACACATGCTCGAGTGGGACAACGGCTACCGTTATATTTACTTGCCAAATCATCCATGTTAGTTTAATTATTCCCATTTGGGAACACTGGCTATGAATGAGTTAGGTACATAAATTAAAATATAAAAGTGATATTAACATCTTTTTGTTTAAAAATAGTTTAAAAACTGAATTTAAATAAACAAACAATTTTACTAATAACAATTAAACAACATTTCATGTGTTTCAGTAAAATGCGTTACAATACCAAAGCTTATTGAGATATAGGTGACCTCAACTATTTGTATTACTTAATAATATTTTGTTAGCCATTTTAACTTTTTGAAATGCTCAATTTTTTGAATGAAATTAAAAAAAATTAACTTCGTATTTGAAATATTGTGTAGAACAATGTTTGTCAACCACCGGTACGCAACTCTAATCTGGCCGGTCCATGAAAACCTTAAAAATATAAATCGGGAGAAAGAGAAATTGCACGATTGTATGTGTGAATGTGTGTATGTGTGTATGTGTGTATGTGTGATTGGCGGAGAATAAATAAATACTGATAAATAAATAATAGATATTTATTGCTTAATGTCATTTACATTTTTTACAACAAGGAATCTTTTTTTAATAAAAAATAATATTATTACCGGTCCGAGTAAAAGAAAGCAGATATTTTGGGGTCCGCGATTCGTTTTGAGTAACACTGATCCTCAGTATACACAATGATGTCTCAGAATAAATGTTTATTAATTATAAATTTAAATACTTCTAACCTTGAATCTAATTCTAAATTTGTTTTCTTTGGTATTTGTTTGTTGCTCAAATTACCTCATAACTTAAGTTTATTGGGAAGAATGAGATGTCTTTTGTATTTCATTTCTACATTTTCCTTAACAAATGTTTCTTTTGCTATATTGAAACAATTTTTCATTTACATTTTTACATTCACACAACATAAATAGTCCAAAGACCACCTGCAAATAGGAGATGGCCATATCAACACATTCATACGGAAACTGAGTTCGTCATTGAGATCTAAAGACCAATTAAGGGTCACCTGCGTGTTCTTTGGCATTACTAGGGACTAGGGATCTATAGGGACTTATCGGAAGTTCACCAAAGGATTTTGCATGTAAATCACCGAGCAGTGTTTCTCTTCACATAACATTCTTTGGACATCGAAAGAATTGGAGAAAATAGTACTAATCACGATTAAGTGTGAATGTGAAACGCGTTGGAGTTCAAGGGTTGCAGCTGTTAAAGCCATTTCGAATGGCCTTGATACTTCAGTGAAACTGCAAGTGAAAGTTTCTGATGATCAGACCAGGGCAGCAGAAGCAAGGAGTGATGCTGAAAATTTGCTACAGTGCATATTAAATTTTAATTTCTTAATTCTTCTGCATGGCTGAAATATTGACCAAGTAATAAAAAGATTTCCAATGAACCTTGAAGCTTTTTAACGGGATGTCATCCATATTCGCGATTCAATATACTAAAGTGTAGTTGAACAGGCACAGATATAATGACAAATATGGAGAATGGAAATATAAAGAAAGGTAAGATGACGACAAGGGATGCCTGGAGAATTGGCATAAGATGCTGGCTTATTGCAGAAAAAGAAATATTCTGTGTTACGAAGAGTATAATTAGTTAAAAAAACTAAAAAGCTCCTAAACCAAAAAACCTGGTCATGGCTGAATCTTAGTGTTGTCATCAATCTAAAGCAATAATACCAAAATTCATGAGAGTGAAAAGTTTAATTGAAAAGTACAAACTATTTCACGGTTAATAAAACCACACAAATGATAAATTAAAAAGTTTTCAATGCCAAAAAAATCACAAAATTTTTGTGTTCACATAATCTGATTTTGAATTACATTTTTGTTGCAGAATATAATTTAGAACATTATATGAATCAGACACAAATTCTACAGTTGACCGGTAAAAGGTTGAATCATTTTTTATTATTATTAATAATAATATTATTATTAATAATATTAATAATAATAATAATAATAATAATAATAATAATAATAATAATAATAATAATAATAATAATAATAATAATAATAATAATAATAATAATAATAATAATAATAATAATAATAATAATTGCAATAATAATAATAATAATCATTATAATGATAATAATATAAGAACTTATTTTTCAAATTTCACCACTCATTTTTTTCCATTTAGTAATTGTGAAAGTAATTAAATAGAATTAGTATTTAATTTCCAGATTTAAATAGATTTAAATAATATAATAAAAGTAAATAATAAAATTATAAATTAAAATAATAGATTAAATATATTTAAGAATGATTGACAATTAAAATATAAAATATTTATTGAATGCTTGTGTACAGATATTCCCTATTCAATTATTAACTCATGCTTGCAAAAATATCCTCAAAGCTAAAATCAGAGATTGATTTTAAAAATATAGTTTTGCTTTGTGTTTAAAATATGGATGTAATTAATTCAAAAAATCAAACATCTAATAGTAATAATAATAATAATAATAATATTTATATTAATAATAATAATAATAATAATAATAATAATAATAATAATAATAATAATAATAATAATAATAATAATAATAATAATAATAATAATAATAATAATAATAATAATAATAATAATAATAATAATAATAATAAATCAAAATTTATCAATGATGTGTAATACTTAAGTGAGAGATCAAATGCTTCAATAGGTTGCCAAACAATGACATTAACATTGAGAGTCAAGGGTTATCACCATTAGCACTGAATCAGCAAAGGATCATTTACGAATACAATAATTACATTTGGCTTAATAACAATAGATTGTACAATTGTCAACAATTTTTCATAATATTTTTTTTCTTGGGATTCTCGATTTATTTACAATAAAGACTCGATATTTCTCAAGATATTTCAATTAAAAATTTTTATTAGTCTTTTCTTTGTTAAATAAAAATCAGTTGTAGTTTTTAAAATATTTTTTTAAAGAAACTTAAATATAATTTTATTTCAGTAGCATCATTAATTAAATTTTAAAACAATTAATTGATAATTAAAGCCTTTACTGCGAATAACATATATTTAATACAAATGAAAAATTGTTCGACTATTAGATAGTCCTTTTCAATTTCATTGTCGAGGCCTATCTTATAGTCGAAAGTTTAAATATATTATTCGCAGCAAGATTTAAATTATCATTTAATTGTTTTAAAATTTTACGAAAAAAAAAAATTACGAAAACTAAATAATATTATTTTTTGTAAATTTTTAAATATAAAATATTATATAAAATAGATGTTAATTTTTATTTCAACCTTGATCAATTTTCTGTTAATTTTCCAGGTGATTCGTACAGGTTTATATCATTTCGCACATTTAATTTCTGAATTTTGACGAATGAATCTTTCTAACTCGTCAGATAAACTCATATTATTGTTGTTATTGCCATCTTCATTTGAAATTACAATATTTTATTGTTCTTTAATGTTCAAATTTTGCTGTGATTCAATTTCATAGTCGCAGTTATTAACATAAAGTATTTTTAAAATTAATTTTGCTGTTTTGTATGTTTCTTTTTTAGATGAAAGCATGAAAAAAGTGCAATCTTTCTGATCTTGACGCCGAATTTTGCAAGTAATTTAACCCCTTAACGCACATGCCAGGGCGTAACTCGGATAAGTGTTGCTGGCAAATTTGTGCATGCCCGAGATACTCGGGTATACGAAATATAAAGTTTGTTTAAAATCCATTAACGATTATATCTCGGGCAGTATAATAATCTTTCGGCAGAGAACAAATCAATTACATTTTTCAAATCCGCAATATATATGTTTTCGTCTAAAACAAATCAGAAGAATTTTTCTGTAATTGATCGCATCACACGCTCTATTTTTACAAGACCATTGTTTATTAAACCATTTAACGTGTCCAATAACTTTCCATTAATAATTTGCAATGATCTTGTTGAGCAACGATCACATGGACAAGTTTCACTGCTGAGAAGACATCTCTTCGCGCAACAGATACAAAACGCTTGTCTATAACTTTCAAACATTACCTTCGCTATATTGCTAATTGAAATACGACATTTCAAACATTCGTTATCTTCCATATTTCAAATTTCAGAATACAAAAAAATCCAAATCCGCAAATTCGTTTAAAACAATTTCTCTTTCGGCAGAGAACAAATCAATTACATTTTTCAAATCCGCAAATTCAAAATAAACAATTCAGTATTCTCATCAGTTTTTACAAAATAGTTATTCACAACAGTAAGACCACTACGATTCTAGTGTCATTAAAGAAGACCGAAATATTCCAGGAATTCCAAAGTAATTTAGCGATTCAAATCTATTGTGAGCTATATATTTAGCACGGAATTATTGAAAGAAATCACACATAAGATTCAAGTATGTCGTAAAATCAACCAAACTAACAGTTTTAGAGTAAATATCCTTAGCTTAAAGATACTTCTCTCCAGTCAGACCATTCATAATCAAAGACAATTCATAAGTGTTTTCAAAAACTTCTAAACTTGTAATAAACTTATATAGAAAATCTTTTTTGTTAGAAATAACAGTACCTGTAAAAATTGAGTTTTTCAAAGGAAAAATATTCAATGTTTCCACTGCTATTGTCAATGAATCATTTACAAATTGAGACGAATCTATAAATTTTAAATTAATTTTCCCTATTTAATCCATATTTGAGAATATAATGTATGCCATAATCCTTCAACTTATGAAATATAATAGGTAACATTTTATTTATTTTCATATTAAAATTACATGTCAAACATGCATCACTCAAGTATTTCCCAGTGAAGTTGTCTAATTTTGGGTTAACTAAACAGATAAGATCTCAAATATGTATTCAAACATGAAATGCTGTAATCGCTTGTGAAAGTCACGCGATCGCTATTGGTAACTTTTGGCAATATATATATATATATATATATATATATATATATATATATATATATATATATATATATATATATATATATATATATATATATATATATATATATATATATATATATATATATATATATATATATATATATATATATATATATATATATATATATATATATATATATATGCTTCATATTGGAGTTAAAATTCGGTGATAAAATTATGTCGTTGAGAATAAAATAGAATCTTCATTATAAATTTGAGCATTTACTGATGTAGTCTTCTGTTATAGTGTTGAGATTGCTTCGGTTGTATATCAAGAAAATTAACTTCGCCATAGAAATCCATTATTAAGGTTTCTAATAGTTCGATTCATGATAGGCAATTTTAATTTGTGATTGATATTGTTTGTTTCTGCATTTTCTTTGATCATTTTTGAAAAAAAACGTTTGTAAGAATCTCGAATGATAATAGTTATTTCTTTTTATTTCATTAGTAATGCATTTGCAATTCTTAATTAGTATGATGTTATACCATATAATGTTTGAGTAGTTTCTTTGATTGTTTGTGTTTTCTGAATGTTTTAAATTGTTTTTATCTTCTGATTGGTCAATAAATGATTTTTATTTGAAGATAAATTCATGTGTCAGAGATTATGTTAAAATGTCTAAAATAAAAAATTATTTTAAATGAATATTATAATACGTGTAAATTTGGGTGAGGCCGGGTGCCACAGCTAGTTGACTTTAGATTTCAGAATAGAGCAAATAAAAAGTACTATATTGTAATACTTTTGACCATAATATACTTCCATTTCATTATGGTCTTTGGAATAGCGGTAATTCTAGTAAAAAAACCTATAAAATTAAATATATGTACATCCAATCAAAATTAAATATATGTACATCCAATCAAAATAAAATATAGATACATCCAATCAAAATTGATTATAGAAATATAAATGAAAAGATTTTTCAAATTAAAATATTAATCAAGAATGAACGATTCAAAATTAACTGAGTTATTCTTAGAAGAAAACAGTATATCTCTTATCGGCATGTCATGTACGCCACCCGTTCAATTCCTTCAATATTAAATTAATTATTTAAAGTACAATAAGATTTCGCTTAACGCGGCGTATAAGTTTCATCAAAATAGAGCGTTATATGAAACAGCGTTAAACAAAGTCACCTCAACAGCTAAATAATGGGGTTAAGGAAAAACAAATAGAAAATTAAAAAATTATTTTGTCATTTAAGTTCATTAAATATGCCTTTTATAACAATACAACAACAAATATTTATTTTTTACAAATATAGAAACATAACAATGAATATATAAAAATAAATAAAATTCTAAGTCACTATTTATGTTTGGGATCATTCAGATTCTTCTGCATTTCTAATTTCTGCATTTTTATCAAAAAGGTATCTAATGTCCTTTGCGTTTTGCTTTTGTGCTCTGTAAGAAGTTGTCGATAAATGAACAAGGTATCCATTACACCCCTACTTGGCTTTGAACTCCTATCTAAATATGCGTAATTTTCAATAAATCGGTCCGTAATTTATGTTATAGTGGCTAACTAGGTTTCTAGAAATGCCGTTGAAAGTTCATTTTGTTTTTCCTCAGAATTGCTACTTTCAATATTTTTGTGCACTTCTTAATCCCTAATTCCTTGAGCTCATATTAGAAAGACTTTCTGCTGTTTCTTGCTATAATTCTTCGAGATCACATTTACCTAATTTAAACCTGCTTGTTTCGCTTATTTCACTATTTGGTTCATATCAACAACAAAGTGTCTTGTGTCATCGTCCTTGCTTAGATCTGACAAAATGTTCTTCCAAACCCCTTTCAAACATTTTTCTGTTACCTCATTCTTCCAAAAATCTCTTATTGCTTGTATTTCTTTTTCGTCTGTTTTTTTAATCATCTGTCTAAATGTTTGCCGTAGGCAGGATCTAGGAGAGGCGGGGCCAAAGGGGCCACTGCCCCAAATCTTCAAAATTTTATTTGAAGAAATTTTTTTGGAAACAAAAATTAATTTTTAAAAATTCAACAATTTGAAAATGGACTAATGATATAACTTCTTTGCTCTTATATATCAATCTAACATGTTGTTAAATAAATCAGATTGATCTAAGATTAGGAATTCGTCATTTAAAATTGATTGATAGTTATTAAAATCCACGAATAAGAGATTTATAAAAATATTTTTAAAAATATCCGTTTATTAATGATATGATATTGGGGCCCCTTATTTAAACCCAACTAGCGTGGAATTCGAAAGAATATTTTAAATTTTATTAAAATTTCTCTACTAAAAAAATGAAATGAAACGGCTTGAAATATTTCGAAAATTTCTCATTGAAGTTTTAAATTTAAAATTGTCGGTGTTAAACTGAATTAAAGTTTGTTTATATTGTTTGTGCCAGGGCTTTTCAAACTGGGGTCCGCGGACCCCAAGGAGTCCGTGAGCGATTTTATGAGGGTCCGTAAAATGGTCCGTAAACTAAGCGTAATAAAAATTAGAGGTCCCTTGTTTAAAAAGTTTGAAAAGCCCTGGTTTGTGCTTCTATTTGACAATAATTAATTTCAATAAATTTTAATACTATAAGAAGTGAACAAAAGGTATGAAATTTTTTTTTCGATTGAAATATATCTCTTAATTTAATGAATATTTAATTTAGATGAAAAGACGCAAGAGTGGAGCAGAAAAACGAAAAGACATTAAGAAGCGAAAAGAAGCTACCGATAAATCAGCGAAAATCACCTTTTTTTGAAGAGAGCAAGCCAAAACAATGAAGAAGATTCTTTTGAATCATTAAACGCATCAATGGTGATTCATTTGATACATTCGTTCAAGAACATGAAAATTTAACAGTTGCAGAAGAAAAAATTTGAATACGTCGAGTGATTTAGATAATGATCATTATTTAGTTTCAAAAGTCGTTCTTGATATCGCTCTTCTTCAGTTCAACGATCCAAGAGGGGCCCCAAAAAAAAGTTTGTCCCGAGGCCCCGCACTCTCTTTCCCGTAGGTAATATGTTTTTAATTTGGATATAACACCTTGATCCATCAGTTGGATCGGTTAAGCGACAAGAAAACCACTTTGACTGGAATGCCTGTTTTTAAGTCAGATAAATTTGTTAGGTGGTTAAAAAGTTGTGGTTTTGGTTCAAGTTTTTTGATTTCTCAATAGCGTTTAACAGACGAGCAAAAATGTTCAGTGAACTAATTCTGGAAAATTTTCATAGTTATCCATGAGTTTTTTTAGACTCCCAAATTACAGTTACCACCCAGTAGAAGTGTGAAGCGATCTTTTGCAGCTTTAAATCCTGATGTACGTTTTTCTTAACATGATAAAAATGTTCATTTGGACATTCTCTTTCAAAATACGCCCATTTCATCGACAATGAATTTTTCTACTTCGTCTGTTTTTTCAATCACTTGAAAAAGACAGTGCCGAAAATTCGTGAGTATCAACAAACATTGATATATTACTGATTTATAGTGTTCAAACTCTCTTTTTAATAAATTCAATGGAAAAAATAATCAGTGGTGAAATTGGAAGAAAATAAAGTTCTTATAATAATATAATAATAAAAGTAGATAATAAAATTATAAATTAAAATAATAGATTAAATATATTTAAGAATTTATTTAAGAATTTATATTTAAGAATGATTGAAAATTAATATATAAAATATTTATTGAATGTTTGTGTACAAATATTCCCTATTCAATTATTAACTCATGCTTGTAAAAATATCCTCAAAGCTAAAAACAGAGATTGTTTAAATAAGAGAGATTTTGTGTTGTTTTTAAAATATGGATGTAATTAATTCAAGAAATCAAACATCTAATAATACCATTAAGTCAAGCTCTTAATACGGAAAAAGCGAGAAGAATTTTGAATTACATTCAGTTTAAAACATGCGACACAACTGAAACTTTTTTCATCTCTGATTTCTTTTCATTTGACATTGTATTTATTAGAAAATATTTGACTAGATTTGAATCAATAAAGATATCGATGTTTTTTATATAGTCACGAATTTTCGGCACAGCCTTTTTCAAATGATTTTGATATCTAACACACTGAAACAAAATCTGAAGAAACCGGTTTATAGATTTTGTTGATTAAATATCAATAAATTTTGGCATTTTCTAAAAATGTTTATTGCATATGAATAAAATTAATTTTTTCATTTTTTCGAGATTTTAAATTTCGACAGAAAAATCAAATCCGTTAGGAATATTGGACAAAACACTTGATAAAATTAAATTATCAAAAATACTGTTTTACTCTTTAATTAATTTTCATTAATATACAAAAAAACTCAACGAAAATTAATAAGATAAAGTTTAAATGTATTTCATTTATTTCATAAAAAACGGATATCATTTAAAACCAGCTTGTCATTCAGAATCCTTTCCCTTGCGTCGTTCTTCTTTCGATTTGTTATAGAAAACTGACAATAGACTATCCATATGATACGTTTGGTGTAGATTGCTAATAGCATTTGCGGCTTCAAGTCCGTTGCTGAATGACACAAATGCAAAAGATTGAGATTTTGAATTCGATACAACTTCGGCTCTTGTTACTTGTCCATATGTAGAAAAAAGTTCATGCAAAGATTTAAATGTGCAATCTCTGTGCAAATTTCGCACGAACAGGTCGACTTTCATAGATTTGATTTTATCTCTTTCCAGTTTTTCAGACTTACTCAACATTTCACTTAGAAGAACTTTCTTTCCTCCGATTTCAATATTATTCAGACCTTTTAATGCCGCTTCAACACTTTCTTTGCTTGTATAATTTACAAGCGCAAACGTGACGAATTCTTTTTTCGAATCTAAAAGTTCAATATTTGAAACCGGTCCGTAAAAACTACAGAGAAGTTTCAAATAACTAAGATCAGTGAATTTATCAAATATTGTCATAAATATTTTGTTTTCATTTTCTGGTTTAGAAGGACGTTCACAGAACTCGGTGACCATTAAATTTAAATTCCCAAGTTTGCTGTTATTTGATTCGCTAATTACTCTGCTTGCGTCTTCCTTATTGGTCAGAGTGATGAAGCCGTAACCATTGGAATTGCAGTTTGCATCAAGAGATATGAAACATTTGGATATATTAGCAAACTTTGAAAAATGTTTCTGAAGGTCTTTAGATGTAATTTCAGTGTCAATATTTTTGATGAATAGATGTGGAGGGATTGCGTCGGGATTTTCTGTATAGACAGAAACACGACATGGCACACCTTTGATATCCATGAAATGTCCTCCATTCAATGCTCTGTTAGCTTAATTAAAACATTAAATAATATTAATTAAAATAAATCATATCTTACCGGAATTCTTATTTTCATAAGTGACAATTGCGGTGTTTGGTTTATTTGTATGGAACCGATTCTCGATTCGTACCGAAATCATTTTACCAAATTTCCGGAATCTATTTTCAATAGTTATTCGGCTGACCCCTTGACGGATGTCGGAAACATGAATTTTAAGTGAATTTTCTTCACAGTTCATATTGAAATATGAAAATATATGAAAATATAATTAATTTTCTAACAAATTTTTATTTATTTATTTCATTTACTCAAAATTTATAGATGTTTAAATTGATAAAATATTTTAATTATAATTGAAATAATTGTTTTAATTAACTAATTAATATTTTTATTTTTAAATTAATTAAGAATAAATTTTAATTTTTAAATATTTTAATAATAAAATAATTTTAAATAAATTTTAACACAACAAATAATCACGGAAATTTTTGTTACATTGGGAATTAAATTTTTAGATCTATATCAAATCGCAATTGATGAAATTTTTTGACATTCAATATGAGCCTATTTATTATGCAATTACGTTTTAAAATAAATGTTTTAATCAACTAATAGATGTTTTAATTTTTAAATAATTTTTTAAATTAAGAAGAGCTAAAATGAATTTGAATTTTTAATTAATATTTCAATAAAATAATTTTAAATAAATTTTAAAACTTGACAAATAGTTTCAAAAATTTGTGTTACATTAAAATTAAATTTTTGATCTACATCAAATATGAGCTTATCAGTTGCGACAATGAAAAATTTAATTAACTTTATTTTATGAAATAAATTTTTTAAAGAATTATTTTAAATTTGTAAAATTGGGATGAATTTTAATTTTTTTAATATTATTTCATTAAAGTAATTTTAAATAAATTTTAATAGTCTGCCAATAATTTGTTTTAGATTGGAAATTAAATTTTTGATCTATAGTCAAAATGCAAATAAATAAAATATTAACATACAAAATATTTTCCAGATATATTTTTTCTTATCCGAGCATATTTACTGAAAATGAATTTTATTATTTTGAAATATCATTACTACATGTTAATTTAATATAATTTTGTTTCTTTATGTAATGTGATTATTGTTGGATAATGCTTTCCTTTTTACGACCAACTGGCATTTGCCCAATATTCTCATTTGCTTTAATATTGCTACTCATCCCGCTTATTAGCACAATCAAATTAATATCGACCAAAATTCCGTAAAGCAGAATAATTCAATAGGCGCCCACTCGCCTTTGTTCACAGGTCTCGTTTTGCTAATTTAAAACTAATAATTTGGAAAGCTAATTATATTATCAACTTGTTTACCTGCTCGGGCTTCCCACATTCACAACAAATTATTCATTTATATTTAATTAATTTTTATTTCTTGAATATCTTTCTCTGGGGACTTACCATGGATTTCATATTAGTATATCTGTGTTCGTCTCAACGCTCGCTATCCGTACATATCAATTTCCCCCGTTATACGTCATTTTGATTGTTTTCAAATTTTTAATTAATTTTGGACATTTATACGTTTTTGCATTTTATTGATTTGCACATTTAATGTTTTGTATATTCCAATTTATTTTGAGCTTATTTTCTACAATTTTAATAATGTTATCCAGTTTTTTTAATTAACTCTATTTTATGAAAAAAAATTTTTAAATAATTATTTTAAATTTGTAAAATTAGGATGAATTTTAATTTTTTTAATTTTATATCATTAAAATAATTTTAAATAAATTTTAACAACTGACAAATAGTTTCAAAAATTTGTGTTACATTAAAATTAAATTTTTGATCTACATCAAATATGAGCCTATCAGTTGCGACAGTAAAAAAATTTATTTAACGTATAATAAACTTACAATTAATTTATAGTTCCTGATTTTACTATCTTGAATTTAATTAATTAATTTTGTTCAATATTAAAAGAAAATAAACCGAAAGTGGGCAAAAAATTATGCAATAACAAAAGGTTAACATTGAATTTTTTATTAAAAAGTTATAATAATTAAATAACCCAAGAAACAAAGTTTTAAGGCCAGAGATGCATGTTTATATAATGAAATTTCGATTATCAAAACATTTGTTTTAATACATTAAATAATTGAAGTCGCTGAAAAGTAAGATTGGATTGGTTTGAATAGTATAATAATTATATTTAAGAATTTATCTAAGCGAAATAAGTTTTTTCTGGATAAATATGAAGAAATGAAATGTCCAAAGCTTTGAATAGCACGAGATAACAAAGAAAAAAGGTTAGAAGTCATAAAATAATTAAAAAAAATGATCTTAAAGATTAATCTGAAAATGGCTAAAACTTGATTATAAATGCCTCAAACCCAATATTACGCAAAACAATATAGAAAAGTAAGGACCTTACAAATGTGTTCAATACACCCTACAAAAATAGCATTAAATAGATTTAAAATCCAAACACGATAAAACGTGTTTATTTATTATATATTAATTTAATAATTAAATTTCAAATACAATTTGTGGATAAACGAAATGCTTAACCTATATATAAAATGCACATTGCAAATAAGAAATCTCTTAAAGCTGCTGCTGATACTTCTACTTGTTGTCAGATCACAGAACATGCAGTCAATGGATAAATCAAGTTCAAATCAACAATTACACTCGGCTAATGGAAACTGCGCCATAAATTTTCTTTTTTCTATAATAAAAAGTTAAAATTATATCTATAATTGTCCTTAAGATATTTTTATAAATAATATTTATAAATAATGTATTTGGAACGCTCAATTATTAATTTATTATCATTTTATCTTCCTTTTTAAAACACATAATCCCAACATTAATATATATCAAAACGGTCAACAAAAAGTTCCCAGCATCGAGCCTTTTTCAATCCCAAAACACACACATTTTCTATCAGGACAAAAAATGCCTAAACAAATATTGACTTTCACATCATCTTGGTTCCACATTTTTGAATCGCACACAAACGCCAACCTCAAATCAAGGCAAGAGATAATGAAGAGGTAAATCAGGACGCAATACCTGATCAATAAATGTCAGAATTACGTTCACTTATAGCCGACGCATTATACTCAGAAAGTCCATACGAGTCCATGAATACAGTGATACAAACTTTACATGAAGGTCAAGCTCTATCATCATTTTATCCAAACTTGTACGAGAACTTGAACTTACTAGAACTTACGTCCAAACCTCACTCCTCTTCGTCTATTCAGACGATCCCTTCCAACTATCAAAAATTGCAGATAAACTGATCACTAGATCACATATTCGAAACACACCCACTTTCATTTGATCCGATATCTTGTTTGACAAAAACTGTTGATGCGATTATTAATTTCCCTCGTCAAACTTCATACTCACAAAGAACTGACACATGGAACTCTTTTCCATCCCTGACTTGTTTTTTTCACAAAAATTTTCATTCGACGCTAGAAAATGTCACATCGGATGTACTTGGCCAAAACCACCGTAAACTTTAAGAGTTATTTTCATCAGCATTTACTACAATCTCTTTTAGTTACATGCAAATAAAATGCCTTCTAGACTGTACTTTGTGAATCGTCACTAAAACAAATCACAATACGACAAAAACTACTCCAATGCCCGCCAAAAGTACTAATTTCGCTGTCTGTGAACACTGTATTTTCATGCAGCGCCTTTGCAACCAACAGCATCTTTACCGTTGAAGCAACTTCCAATTCCAGCTCATCAATTCACTTCCTCGTTGACTCCGGCTCATCATTTTCGATCCTTCCAACAACTATAACTCCAACCTCAAATCTTCTTTCACCGTTTGGCAGCCAAAGGCACATTGATTCCAATTTTGGGAAGAACAAAACTTTCATTTACACCTCCGACACTGAACTTAACTTTTACTCACAATTTCCACATACCAAACACAATTCATCCAATACTAGGCTCCGACATCCTCTGCAAATAATTCCTCATGGTAGACTGCAAAAACCGACTACTATAAACCCGCACCTGAAGCCTATACCTAAAGATTTATCACAAAACGTCCCATCAACTTTTACACAGACATCTCCAACGACCCAACTCACCTTTATCCAATTAACTACCATGACGGATCTTTTTCAGTTCACTGTCAACTCCCCGTACAAGTGAATAAAATAATTTATTTATTGGACTTCGGGATGTTGATGTGATTTATCTGTCGTAATAAATTAATATATTAAAGCTTAATTTTACCCCCCCCCCCCATAGGATTAATTCAAAGCAATTAACTTCGTGTAGACAATGCAAGTCACACACTGAAACACAATCTCATGTCTTCAACCACTGTCCGGTTAAGATAAACGCGCGCAGAAACAAGCATACGCGTGTACTTGAAACTGTTTCTGACTTTCTCTCTAACCTCAACTTTAACCTTGATATTGATAAAACTCCGGAAGGGGTTAATACCACTTTGAAACCTGACCTCCTCATTAATTCTTCTAGGAACGCTCCTACCCATATTCTTGACATCAAAGTCCTATATGAAAAACGCGAAAATTTTGACATAGCCCGTAAAGACAATTTTAGTAAGTATAAGAATCTACCATTAGTGATAGGGCACTGTTTTAAATGCAAAAGTAATAGGAATTAGTAATAGGAACGCTTGGATCTTGGGACAAGCAAAACGATAATCGACTTTGAATTATAGGTCTCTCAAAATCTGAAATTAATGTCTGGCCATGAAAGCCTGTACTGCTGCAATAGTTAGCAGTTACCATACATTCCGTGAGCACACATATATAGACTAATAGCCCATATTTACCGGCTATACTAATATATTGCAATGCATAATTTCTTATTTATTTGTTTATTATGGTATTATTATACTTATCTCTCACCAATAACGTCATTAATTATAAATAAATAATAATAATTCTGTTAATTTATTAATTATCGTTAATAACTTATCATTAATCTTACCACTATCTATTTACCATTACCTATTTATCAATAATTGTATACATAGTCGAATGGGTCAAGGTAGGGATCCTTGTAGGGATCCTTGTAGGGATCCGTGTGGGGATCCTTGTAGGGATCCGTGTGGGGATCCCGCCCATTTGATTACTATTTTTAGTCTTTTGTATCTATTACTATAAATCTCCTTCATACTACTTCTTCAACTTATTATAATTATGTACATATATGTCGCTATACTCATCGCCAAAGGAGTTTTTCTACTTCAAAAGAAAATAGAAGTTTACATCCAAATTTAGAAAATCATAAACAAACAAGAATAGCATCGGGAGCTCATTCAAATCAATCCTGATCATTATGGCATGTTTATTATATGTATAATGGATCCCAAACCCCATTCAACGTTTAACGATTGGAGCTATTGCTCCGACGTTTCATGATTATTCAGATAAAAGCTACAGACACAGAAGGGTGAGAAATTCTCCCCTTAGACCTTCTATTGGCCAGGAAGATTTAAATAAAATAAAATTTGATTTTTTTATTTTTATTTTTTTTTAACCTTCTTAATTCCGGTGCCGCTGTGGACAAAGGCTATCTGAAGAGTGGAATAAACTGTCGGAAAGCAGGCTAAAAATGTTTCAATTAACGTAACTTAGTAGACTCAATTTCGACAGATTACATAACCTAGCCCAGGTAACTGTAAATAGTGATGTTGGGTTATTGAGTTGGTGATAAAATTTAATGTTACTCTGACTCCAAGCGTGTCTTTATATAATTCACAAATAACACTTGACAACAGAAATCTTTATTGATAATCACAAATAAACTTTCACTTGACACTGACAATAAATTCAACACTCTGCTTGGTGACTATACAATGCTTATTGCAACACTCGGTGAGGAATAGCACTTATGTATAACACCGGATTAAAAGATCACAAATTACTGATTGGTTTATCAACTGGGACTTTGAGCTGGTTGTTTTCTTTGACTTTCTTCACAACCTTATTCAAATAATCAAATAACTTCTTTTTCATTTTATTTTTCAACTAATTCTTTTCTTCAACTCTTCTCCAATAATTATTTTCCACAACTTAATTCCTTTACAATTATTTTTGACAATCGTTTGTCCAACAACGTTTCGTCCAACCTCTAATTTTCTCCAATAATTTTATTTCTCAAATCGTCTCTCAAATCGTATCTCAAATTGTCTCTCAAATTGTTTTCAATTTCGCGTCACTTTGTCTCTAATTTTCCTTCTAATTTTGTTGTCCCTTCATGTTCACCAGTTTTCCCTTATATAGTTCGCTTCTCTTGTGGCACTCCAGATAATCAAGTGTTTTTCCACTTTCCTTCTCCTGCTTTCCCCGACTGTTCCATTTTTATCTCTGACAGCTGTCAAGTTGTTCTTCCTTTTGCCCTTTTTTTGACCGCCTTCTCCCATCAATTCTAGTATCACTGGCAAGCTGTCGAGATAAGGATATTGTTGTTTTCCTTTTTCCCCGATTTCAAAATTCCTTTTCCTTTTTGTACTAATTAATTAGTACTGACCTTGATTTTCATTTTCCTGTTTGATAACTTTTGTTTCCTTTCTCTTTCTCACTTTTAATTTCTTTTCACTTCCGTTTTCTTTTCTGAGTTTCTATAGATCGTCCCTGTTTGTCATGGCGATCTTCCCCCAGGTAATTTTATTTATTTCTTTATGAATTATTATTTAGGTATCCTCAACAGTGACTCAAAGCAAAGCATGTCTAATATAGAAAGGAATCATACAAAATCTCTGTGATAGTTTGGTAAAAGTAAATATTTATTTGTGTAAAAAACTTTGCTACTAAATAAATAATCTTGAACCAGTGTTTGTCCAGTTTCCAAAACTCCTATTTAAAAATAATAGTTTAAATGTTATAAGTGTGATCAGTTAATTGAAATAACTATTGCTGGTAAATTTGTATATGAAATGAAAACATTAAACTATCAAACTCTACAATTGTTTTGTTTAAAATGAGATATTAAATGATTATTGATGAATTAAATGCACAAATGACCGTTATAAGTGCTTTCTTGCAATTCGTGCGCAATAACACCTCTGATACTTATCACCACCATAACACTCAAAGGTTTGCTCAATTGGCTGGCAAATGACAAAACGCTTGGTGTTTTTAAGGAAATACCTAAAATGTTTTTGTTGTGCAGGTTAAATTCTGTTTCATCCAAAAACATCAAATTTCCATCAGGTATGCTGTTGATTCGGCTACTGTACTCTTGCCTTAGAACAATTGTTTTAATAGTGTTCCTTTCAATTGGGACTATTATCAGTCCTTTCCACGTTAAATCCTTCTCTACAGTAAAATGAAACGTGGATATCCCGACGAATTATTTCATCGAAATAAATTTTAGCATATTGTCAAGAACGTTTGTGGCAATGAACACGTCTATATTTCCACCTCTCTCTATTTTAGTCTTTATAATTTCGTCGTTAGAAACGTTGTTAATTTTTTGCAAGAATATTCCTGCGCAGCTGAGAGATTTCACCATCCATAATTTTTTTAGTTTTAGTTCTTTTGTAAGAGATTTTCGTCTTCTTTTTACAGATTCCTTGGTAACTGTCTTCCTTTCTTTTGCGTTGTTGACTCATTGAAAGCAAATTTACAAAACAAATTTTACTTTGAAACAATGCTGTTTAATAAAAATATTAAATTAGTAAGTTCACGATATTTATATTTTATATTTTATTGATTTTATATTTTAATTATTATTGATTTTATATTTTATATTTTATTTATTATTGATTTTATATTTTATATATTATTGATTTTATATTTTATTGATTTTATTTTTTATTTTTTATAGATTTTATATTTTATATATATCTTGATTTTATATTTTATTTATTATTGATTTTATATTTTATTTATTATTGATTTTATTTTTTATTTATTATTGATTTTATCTTTTATTATTTATTGATTTTATATTTTAATGCTTTTACTTTGTTTTATATTTATTATAAAAATGTTTTATATTAACTGCAAAAATGTTTTACATTTTGCAAGGACTCTTTAATTTATTTACAAATTATATTTAATTATTTTAAATATTATTCTTGATCCACTCACTAAAAGTATATTAATATTTATTTTTATGTTGTTATTTAATGTTTTTTGGCTGAAATTTGAAATGTTTAATTTTAAATTTTACCGTAATTTTTATATTTCTTGTTACAAAGAGATTTTAAGAATAAATTTAATAATTATTTACTGATCTCAATTAACAATAGTATATATCAATTTATTAACATATGATGTTTAAAACTAATTTATTTATTTACAAATAAAATATTTAAAATATTAATTATTTACAAAAAAATATTTAAAATATTATTACAAACTCTGCCTGACATGGAGTAACAAGCAACATAGTATAAAACACAATAAGTCAAGACAAAATGTAGTGAACATCAAAATGGCCACTGGAATTGAATTCTGGATCTTGATCAACTGTCTGATCTATAACCGTGTCACCTATATTATAATGCCCATATGCATGGCCAACTCTTCCTTAGGGTGAAATTTGCATTTGTCAAGGGCGCCAAAGAGTTAGTGCCACTCGCTTTGCGCTCGATATTCGAAAAAAATTGTTACAAAAAAATTTTTTTAAAGTTAATTGTATTGTATATACGAAAAAAATTAAAAAAATTCTTTACCAAATTTATTTATAGTTTTAAGAATTATTTTGTCCATTCTGTTTTCTATAGCAAGCGCAGAAAGAAGCTTTTCGAAACTTAAATTAATCAAAATTCATTTAAGAACAAGAATGACACAAAATGGGTTGGATGGTCTTTCAGTGATGTCGATTGAAAGGGATCAAATGAAAGAATCAGATGCAAATGATTTAATTACCAAATTTGCTGGCAAAAATGTTGTATTGAGTCTTTAGCATGAAAGTCGATGAAATATATAAACATCATCATATTTTATGTGTTGTATTGTAGGGAGTATAGGGAGATGATTTTATAATGAAAAGAATCTTTTTTCAATTCCTATGTTCACATAATGACATTTATAATAATTTCATTTTTGTTTATGACACAGATGCCCGTTATTTTGAATTATTTTGAATCGGAAATTCAACAGTTTCTACATGATGTCTTAATCTCTTAATCAAATTCACTGGTATTTTTATATATGGGAATATAAACACCACTTCATTACTTCTATCCAAGGGTGTTAAGCTACCTCTGGCAGGCGCTGGCCATATGCTTAGGTTTGATTTATTCCTGAAAAATTCTTTTGTTGTCTCTGTTAATTAATGCAGTTTATTATTTTTAACTGTGAACATCGGCTGATTTTTATTAGTTATCCTTGGTTGTGGAACGGTAAATATTCGATTATTTCTGAAAATATACATACTTAGTTTTCTTATTTCCAAAAAAGGACTTAGATTTAAAAGAACATGTACTGCTTGAATTTTCGTCCTTAATTCTTGTATTTGAACTTATCAGTAACAGAATCAAGTCTCCTCGAATAAAAAGAATTATTTTGGTCATAATTGAACATTTCAAACAAGCAATCCTTAATCAATGCTAGAAAAAGCACATCAAGTTTCCAAATTTTAATAAAAAATGAATAAGTGTTTCCAACAATGATGTTAATTCCGTAGTTGAATTCATTACGATATTTTTGTAAATTTAAAATTTAAAATTTTCATATTGCAGCTGGTACATTATAAGTTTGGAATAATTCATTGCAATTTTACCAATGCAACTGGGTTTATCGACACGCCACAATTTCTTATTTAACATGCATGCAATCAAGTCATAGTGATTTTTGGAAGTTATTTTAAATAAAGGTTTTAATGTATATGCAATCAGTTTAGATGCTGTGTTACATAATCCTGAATAAATAGGCTTTTAAAATTCTTTTAAAAATTTTGGTCTCAACAATTTTTTGGTCAAATGAGATTCGATATTTACCTTTGACAAAAATGGTCTCAGTCTTTTCATTAAGAAATTCCACCCACGCAACTAATTCAAGTGACCCACAAGTTGTTTTGTTTTTTAAATAATAATCATACGAATGTGTTCGAATATATATATATATATATATATATTTATTATTGAATGATATTTGATATTTACAACTGGGAGTTTTGATCACAGAATCACTGAGTAGAGAAATTAACACATTGCAGTCCGTGTGCATTTATTTGTGATTTACAATTAATTTTAGAAATAATATATATTATGTATATACTTGTTAGTTGTTACTACTTCATATTTACAATATTTCTGTACATGTTTCGCGATTACCTAAGTATGTAACATTTATTTGACTTTTTGTAGACTAAAATAATTTTTAATTAGTTAAATTTGTGAAAAAAACATTTAAATATAAGAGTGAAATAGAAGAAAACTTTAAAGATAGCCTTTCAGATATTCCTAGTGATTGTGAAGACTACAGTAGCGAATTGGTTGATTACATATGGTTTACAACTCTGGTTTGCTAAAACTACTGGAAAACATTTAAATCCCTTAAATAAATTTTTTTTGCCCGGTCCCAAGCCTATTTTTTAATATTTTACCTCGGTTCCAGGGGTTGGTTTTTATTATTTGTCCGCGGACTGTTTAAATAAGTAAATTTGAGTCGAATGAGAATTTTATACACAGTTTCAATTGGAAAATTTTCAAAATACCAAAACCACGGGTAAAAACGGTCATAGATTTTTATGTACACACTTTTCAAAGCAGGTGATTAAATTAACATTTGTAAAGAGTTTGAATATACAATTAAATATGGGAAATTCTAAAAACAAAGGTTCAATAAAGGTGTAGTAAAAAAATTAATTAAATTAAAAAAAAAGTAATCAGCTTCTGTGTTTATGGATAGATCTTGTTCCTCATCATTGAATATGTAAACATTTATTGCATTGAAAACTATTTTATTTATTTCTTTTCAAATTGACAATTTTGGTTAATATGATTTGATTGGTTAGATTGGAAGAATCCAATCTCTGTTAATGGCGATTTCTGTCATCTAAGCCTCTCTTTTCTCATTTGTTGATCATCTTCATCTTTAATTGAGATAATTCTTTTCAATTGATTTTGATTTTAGGTATTTCAGGGTTTCAGAAATACTTTTTAAATGAGAAATGTGGAAATGTAGTGGAAAAAGAAGTGGAAATGTATAATTTCTATGAATGAAGAATCCGTGATGGTTTGATCTTCGTAGACCAGCATCATGTTGTTGGGGTTCGTAGAAAATAAGCTCAAAATAAATTGGAATATACAAAACATTAAATGTGCAAATCAATAAAATGCAAAAACGTATAAATGTCCAAAATTAATTAAAAATTTGAAAACAATCAAAATGACGTATAACGGGGGAAATTGATATGTACGGATAGCGAGCGTTGAGACGAACACAGATATACTAATATGAAATCCATGGTAAGTCCCCAGAGAAAGATATTCAAGAAATAAAAATTAATTAAATATAAATGAATAATTTGTTATGAATATGGGAAGCCCGAGCGGTAAACAAGTTGATAATATAATTAGCTTTCCAAATTATTAGTTTTAAATTAGCAAAACGAGACCTGTGAACAAAGGCGAGTGGGCGCCTATTGAATTATTCTGCTTTACGGAATTTTGGTCGATTTTAATTTGATTGTGCTAATAAGCGGGATGAGTAGCAATATTAAAGCAAATGAGAAGATTGGGCAAATGCCAGTTGGTCGAAAAAAGGAAAGCATTATCCAACAATAATCACATTACATAAAGAAACAAAATTATATTAAATTAACATGTAGTAATGATATTTCAAAATAATAAAATTCATTTTCAGTAAATATGCTCGGATAAGAAAAAATATATCTGGAAAATATTTTGTATGTTAATATTTTATTTATTTGCATTTTGACTATAGATCAAAAATTTAATTTCCAATCTAAAAAAAATTATTGGCAGACTATTAAAATTTATTTAAAATTACTTTAATGAAATAATATTAAAAAAATTAAAATTCATCCCAATTTTACAAATTTAAAATAATTATTTAAAAAATTTATTTCATAAAATAAAGTTAATTAAATTTTTCATTGTCGCAACTGATAAGCTCATATTTGATGTAGATCAAAAATTTAATTTTAATGTAACACAAATTTTTGAAACTATTTGTCAAGTTTTAAAATTTATTTAAAATTATTTTATTGAAATATTAATTAAAAATTCAAATTCATTTTAGCTCTTCTTAATTTAAAAAAATTATTTAAAAATTAAAACATTTATTAGTTGATTAAAACATTTATTTTAAAACGTAATTGCATAATAAATAGGCTCATATTGAATGTCAAAAAATTTCATCAATTGCGATTTGATATAGATCTAAAAATTTAATTCCCAATGTAACAAAAATTTTCGTGATTATTTGTTTTGTAAAAATTTATTTAAAATTATTTTATTATTAAAATATTTAAAAATTAAAATTTACCCTTAATTAATTTAAAAATAAAAAATAATAATTAGTTGACTAAAACAATTATTTCAATTATAATTAAAATATTTTATCAATTTAAACATCTATAAATTTTGAGTAAATGAAATAAATAAATAAAAATTTGTTAGAAAATTAATTATATTTTCATATATTTTCATATTTCAGTATGAACTGTGAAGAAAATTCACTTAAAATTCATGTTTCCGACATCCGTCAAGGGGTCAGCCGAATAACTATTGAAAATAGATTCCGGAAATTTGGTAAAATGATTTCGGTACGAATCGAGAATCGGTTCCATACAAATAAACCAAACACCGCAATTGTCACTTATGAAAATAAGAATTCCGGTAAGATATGATTTATTTTAATTAATATTATTTAATGTTTTAATTAAGCTAACAGAGCATTGAATGGAGGACATTTCATGGATATCAAAGGTGTGCCATGTCGTGTTTCTGTCTATACAGAAAATCCCGACGCAATCCCTCCACATCTATTCATCAAAAATATTGACACTGAAATTACATCTAAAGACCTTCAGAAACATTTTTCAAAGTTTGCTAATATATCAAAATGTTTCATATCTCTTGATGCAAACTGCAATTCCAATGGTTACGGTTTCATCACTCTGACCAATAAGGAAGACGCAAGCAGAGTAATTAGCGAATCAAATAACAGCAAACTTGGGAATTTAAATTTAATGGTCACCGAGTTCTGTGAACGTCCTTCTAAACCAGAAAATGAAAACAAAATATTTATGACAATATTTGATAAATTCACTGATCTTAGTTATTTGAAACTTCTCTGTAGCTTTTATGGACCGGTTTCAAATATTGAACTTTTAGATTCGAAAAAAGAATTCGTCACGTTTGCGCTTGTAAATTATACAAGCAAAGAAAGTGTTGAAGCGGCATTAAAAGGTCTGAATAATATTGAAATCGGAGGAAAGAAAGTTCTTCTAAGTGAAATGTTGAGTAAGTCTGAAAAACTGGAAAGAGATAAAATCAAATCTATGAAAGTCGACCTGTTCGTGCGAAATTTGCACAGAGATTGCACATTTAAATCTTTGCATGAACTTTTTTCTACATATGGACAAGTAACAAGAGCCGAAGTTGTATCGAATTCAAAGTCTCAATCTTTTGCATTTGTGTCATTCAGCAACGGACTTGAAGCCGCAAATGCTATTAGCAATCTACACCAAACGTATCATATGGATAGTCTATTGTCAGTTTTCTATAACAAATCGAAAGAAGAACGACGCAAGGGAAAGGATTCTGAATGACAAGCTGGTTTTAAATGATATCCGTTTTTTATGAAATAAATGAAATACATTTAAACTTTATCTTATTAATTTTCGTTGAGTTTTTTTGTCTATTAATGAAAATTAATTAAAGAATAAGAGTTTTTTTTTATAATTTAATTTTATCAAGTGTTTTGTCCAATATTCCTAACGGATTTGATTTTTCTATCGAAATTTAAAAGCTCGAAAAAATGATAAAATTAATTTTAGTGTTAGATATCAAAATCATTTGAAAAATGCTGTGCCGAAAATTCGTGAATACATAAAGAACATCGATATCTTTATTGATTCAAATTGAGTCAAATATTTCTAATAAATGCAATGTCAAATGAAAAGAAATCAGAGGTGAAAATTGAAAAAAGTTCTTATAATATTAAATTATTTATCAGTATTTTATTTTATTTATAAAATATTTAATTTTAATATTATTGGTGATTTCGATTATTTTGAATAATTATTTCTTACTCTCGGAAGGGAATGGAGTTTATTTAAAATTTCAAAACCATACAAAAAAGTGTTGTAACTAATTAATCCTTTGAGTGTGGAATAAAATTTCATAAAAAGTCAGGAAATGTGTCAATTATCCGTGAAAAAAATTAAAGATATAACTATGATTTTTTAAAATACTTATCCTACATATTCTATGTGGTTATCCTCATATAGTGTGGGATAAATCCTTATATCGCACCTGCGAGCTGCGCACGGTCATTTCGTTTTTATCCGCATTTCGTGTCATTAGGGTTAAATTAAAATTTACAATTTAAAATATAATAAAATGTGTATTTTTCAATTTGACATATTATAATTATTAAAATGATATTTTAGTATTTATTATTTCCTTCATAACAATTCAATTGATGAAAGATGTCACCAGAAAAAGTTCGAATCTTTTCAGGATGTGGCAGTTGTATGACTCAAAATTAATGAAACTATTGGAAATCCTGCAAAATAATGGTAATGTTGCTTGAGAAATTTACTTTTCATTTGACTATTATTAATAGATTTATTTTTTTATTATATTCAATTAATATTTATCAGAGATTCTTGGAATAAATCTATTGATGAATTGTCAGCACACAGATGAGTTTGTATATTTCTTATAATATAATTTGATCGTTTAATAATATATGCGGTGTAGAAAATTGTTAATATTTCAAGAAATAATATAATTATTTCTTCAATTTAGTACAATAAATGTAATATAAATATAATATACACAAATGTAAGAATACTATATGGCCTAGCTCAGTGGTTCTCAACCTTTTCCTTAGTTTTACCCCCAAGAGATAAAGAAAATTTATGAAATGAAGAATATTTATTTTTATTGCTAACGTTCTAAAATTGAAACATGACGTCATACAAACAAGAAATTCTAATCAACAAAAAAATTATTATTGTAATTATTGTGTAACATTGGTAAGATAATGGGGTTACGCGTACCACCTGTTGAGAACCTCTGGCCAAGCTAATATCTAATTAACTTTGCTGAAATAAATAATATAGTACAATAAATGTTTAACCATTTATACTTTGATTGTAGTCATTTTGAATTATAATTCATCCTAGCTATCATTATATTAAATTTTATATTGAATTAAGTGAAAAAACCTGATATCAATAAATGAAATATTAACCCCTCGAAAACTCCTCGTATTTTAAAAGATATAACCGTTGAAATCTATTATAGAAACATAATAATAATCAAAAAAATATATTTATTGGATTCCATATCTTTGATATTTGTGAATTTATGAATGGCCTTATATTTCATTGAATATGACTCTCCTAATTTCTGGATGTTTATGTATTCAGTTGTGATGGCACAGTTTTCATTATCCAAGTGTAATTGTTGATTTGATCTTGATTTATCCATTGACTGCATGTTCTGTGATCTGACGACAAGTAGAAGTATCAGCAGCAGCTTTAAGAGATTTCTTATTTGCAATGTGCATTTTATATATAGGTTAAGCATTTCGTTTATCCACAAATTGTATTTGAAATTTAATTATTAAATTAATATATAATAAATAAACACGTTTTATCGTGTTTGGATTTTAAATCTATTTAATGCTATGTTTGTAGGGTGTATTGAACACATTTGTAAGGTCCTTACTTTTCTATATTGTTTTGCGTAATATTGGGTTTGACGCATTTATAATCAAGTTTTAGTCATTTTCAGATTAATCTTTAAGATCATTTTTTTAAAATTTTTTTATGACTTCTAACCTTTTTTCTTTGTTATCTCGTGCTATTCAAAGCTTTGGACATTTCATTTCTTCATATTTATCCAGAAAAAACTTATTTCGCTTAGATAAATTCTTAAATATAATTATTATACTATTCAAACCAATCCAATCTTACTTTTCAGCGACTTCAATTATGTAATGTATTAAAACAAATGTTTTGATAATCGAAAATGCAGAAATTTTTCGTTTGAAATTATCCGCAATAAACTAATATTTCTTCCTCTGTTTGTTGGAACAGTTATTGCAGCTGGAGTATTAACTGGGGAATATCCATAATTTGGGGCCGTATGCAAATTAAACCCGGTCTCACCCAGATATAAAATGGCATTATTTCTTATAATTCTGAATTTCAAAGCAAATATTTTTCTTTGTGCAATCAATTTAGGAGATTGTACTTTAATTGGCCTTTTTTAAAGTTTTTTCCTCGTTAAATTAAGTTTTTTCAAATAGAGAGAAACAGTGGGTTGGCTTATATAAATATTCTCAGTTTCTAAAAAATTAGCAATCTCTGTTTGGTTAATGAAATTATCGTGTTGAATGCATTCCTCAACCTTAAGAACTTTTTCTGTAATGCCAAGGACTGCTCTTCCAGGTTTCTTGAACTGAATATTTTTTATAAAATCTTCATCGTCAGCCTGTTCAATTTTAGTTAGCCATTTATATACAGACTTATTCGAAATCTTCAACACTCTCGCCATTTTTGCGATGTTGTCACCTTCAGCCTTCATATCCTTCAAAAGTTCAAGAGTTTTTTGCGTGATGGCTGTTCTTCTTTTCCTGAGATTATTTGATTGTTCTTCTAAGCCGAGGATATTCGTAAATGCATTTTTGTGTTCAGGACTCATGGGTTCTTTATGATTTTTCTTTATAATTAATAATAAATTCTTTATAATGATTAATAATATTGAACAAAATTAATTAAAATAATTCAAGATAGTAAAATCAAGAACTATAAATAATAAATGTTTACCTAATTGAATAAGAAAAGCAATTGTAAAAGGGAGGAATAGGAAATCGAATTTGGAGAAACGGATTAGAAGCTTATGATCGCGCTGCAATAATGTTGCAAAAAAGAGAAACGTGGTTCAGAAAAAGCAGAGAAAGCAAAGGAAGCCAAAGGCAATATCTAACAATGAGTAATTTCCCGTTTGGCAATTAGCTGAGATTGAGAATCTTATATTTTGTATAATTAATTTCATCTGAATTTTGTATGAAATTATGTTGATTATCGAATGTGAACATTGTAGATTTGGATTTTTTAAACCTTTATTTTCTGTTTCTTTCTCGATGTTTGGACCTTAGCTCTGTCCGATTTACCTCCTTCAGTATTCGTTTTGAAAATGACCTAACATCAAGCTAATTTTGAGCTAAAGTCTATTTAGTGTCGATTAACAAGATATAAAGATATATAAAATGCCTAGCAGTGTCAAATAGTCTACAACATTAATTATATATGCAAATATTACAATATTAAATTCATAAAATAAATATTGAGATATTTATAGCATTACTATGCAATTCCATGATACCGACGGTAACCGCTACTTTCTTATCAAATCGAGATGCTAAAGTCTAGGCGTACAAATTTCATTATTCTAAGATTTGTGTTTAAAGAACTCGTGTCGTAGATGACGACAATTAGGTCGGAATGCGGTAAATTATTGCTAGGTTTTAAAATGTAAATATTTCATTAATATTTTGAAAAATTCCTTTTTTAATTGTTAACTTCATTTTCCATAAAAAGCCACAAGAGCTACTAAATAAACCGGTGATTTGACAATTGGGTTGTAAAGGGCTTCTATCCGGATATTTCCCTTGTGAATTACAACATTCCAAAATAATACTAATTGTCATAAAAGGAAAATTTAGTCAGATGGAAATGATTCATGATGGTAGACCTAAATCTAACAGCTGTTTTGATATCAACTCAAAGGAGAACAGATTTTAATAATAAATATTTTTTCTTTGGGTTACCAAAAACAATGTGATTTGACATTTTTCCTAGCTCTTGCTTTAATGATAAATTATAAATTGCTATCGTTACAAAATATGGGATTATAATATATTGTATGACTAACACTTGATAAAAGATGTGCCGAAATTTTGTCTTTAGATATTGTGATTTCATAAACTAAACCAAATGATACAAAATGAAACGGATTTATTGTAATGAAACAAGGGCCTGAAAAGTGACAGTAATATAAATTGAACCGTTCCCCATATATATAGTAAAATAGTGTCCGTCAATGACTTAAATGTTATAAATTCTTTACAATTCCATCGGGATCGACATGATTATATGTTATCAAGAAATCATTATAGCTGTTGGAGTTTTACAAAACAGGCACAAAACTAAGTGCAAATCAAGAAAAAACATCAAAATTCAAAAATAATTATTAAGGTGTAACAATTATTTAAAATTCAAAAAAAATAAATAAACATTTTGCGGGGAAACTGGTAAGGGCGGATGCCAAATGATAAAACGAATTCAAGTTGTCCCGCTTTGCCCATCTAAAAATCTGGTCACCTTAGTCATGATAGGAGAAAATAACCCAAATTGGTAATAAATTAATTTAGTGTAGAAAACTCGAGATGTAATCAAAATTAATAATCTCGAGAGGCACCTGGCAGTAAAACAAATTAAAATGAAAAATTAGGTCTAATTAGGAGAAAAATATAGAAAGAGTAAAAATAGCGAGGTGGTCAAAGTTAAATTTTAAAGGTTAAAATAAATAAAAGTCAAAGATAAATTAGTGCCATCCAATACTAGAAAGAACTCATTGCGTGCAAAAAGGGAGATCTCCAATTGAAAGACGTATCCCTGTACGAGAAAAATTGAAAAATCCGAAGTGCATATATATTGTTGGAAATAATTGTGAATAAACGTTATTGTGTTTGGTTAGTTTGATTTATTTGAAACTAATACCAACTAACATAATAAAACACAACACAGCTAAAAGTTATTTTATTGATCACTGTCATTGAATTACTTTTATATTCGACCAATGGCAGCCCAGATTATATATTTTACTCGTATATCCTTACCTCACAATACATCCGCTCTTTATACGGCTTTTAGCTTTTACGACCAACTTTCACGAAACGTATCTAGGCCCTAAAGCGAGGTATTAGTGTATATTTGTTTCTAATATTGATAAACCACAGTAAAATTTCAAATCCAATTATTTGAAAACAATTCTGAAATGAAATTATTCTTTAATTTAATGATTAATTTTCCTTGTGCAATTTCAAAATCGGAAAATGAAATCATTCAGAATGGGATTATTAGATAATTATAATCGGTTTGTTTATTCACTCTGGTCTCTGGGAGACAGGGAAATTAGAAAACCCGATTTATTTCTAAATATATTTTTGTTGTCGATTGAATTATGGACTTTGATCAAGAGAATTGTTGGAGGTCCTTTAGGTCAATATGGAAAAATTTGCCTATCTCTATGAAATTTATGATTCCTCATAGACACAGAAACTCGGTTGCTGCAGTAAAGATTTCTTCTCCATCAATTTTTATCTTTGCCGCATTAAAATAGAGATTGAACGAATCAGAAATAGAAAATCAAAATAAAAGTAAAACATGGAATAAAAATCACATTTTTTGAAAATTACGTAATACACCAATTCCTAGCTTTAAGACGTTTCGCTATAACGTAATTTAGAAAAAATTTCAGTCTCTGTTTACGAATTTTTGTTTTTTTTAATTACGGAAATCACACCATACGAATATACAGAAACAGAATACTAAATAAAACAAACGAATTATTTATTTATTATTGGTATTACTTATATTATATTTTTTATAAATTAGATTTCCTTATTATTTAAACAATTTATGTTGTGTGAGATATATTTGAAGTGATTTTCTTAATTACTAATTTTATTCGAAAATGTCTTGATTTAACTAAATATATTGTAAATTTATAATATAATGTAAACATAATGTAAATTAGATATATTAGTATTTAAGTATTTAAAACGGATGACTTGCAAAGAGGCTAGTATCGAAGAGCATTCTCAAAAGCAATCGGATAAACGTTGAGCATCGAGATAGGCCTTGTGGATTCCATCCTGAATTTGAGATAGTGTCTTCGGTCAAATCGAATAAAATTTATTAAATAAATAAATTTCAGAAAATAGCGTTTCAACACATTTTACTCTGAAAGAGTTGAGAATTTCTAAGGGGACCACAAGTAAGAGCAGACCTATGCATAGCTCGTGAACCAGCAGGGCACTGAGATTCTCTTACTTTTAGCAAGTACTCAACAATTCAACACAGTACCAACATTGAACAATCAACGGGTAATGAGTGGCAGATGGCAGTTGTATTCTGAGTTATGTTGGAAATAGCACGAAAGAGATAAAATCTAATTTACCTCTAGGCCACTACTATTTTTGATTTTGTTTTGTAGAGTATAAAGTTTTAAGAACGTTTTTTCACTACACAAATTTAATCCAATTGTTTAATTTTTGAAAGTACAAAATTGAAATGGCCTTGTTCCAATAATTGACTCCGGCAAAATAATGGCTTTTCCAAAATCTTATAAATTATAGTAAAATATCCTAAGATGATTGGCATAAAAATATTTTAATTTAAATACTAAAGTTTTACCATGTACAGGCGGTTCGTACAGTAATAAATTTTTGAAAGAACATGTGAAATTTTTTCTATTCTATTTTCAAAACCTCGAAATAATGAGTTTTCGAATTTTTAAAGTACTATCAAGTATATTATTATATTATATCATTCAACATGTTATTAAATGTTATAAATTTGCACCATTATCTCTAACAAACAGTGCCGGCTCGAGTTCACTTAACGCTCTTGGTATAGAAGTAATGAAGCGCCCTTTTTGTTTATATTCCCATATATAAAAATACCAGTGAATTTGGTTTGTATATTTAAGAGATTAAGAGATCATGTAGAAACTTTTGTATTTGCAATTTAAAATAAAAATAACGGGCATCTCCGTCATAAACAAATGAAAAGAATATATTATAAATGACATTATGCGAACATAGGAATTGAAAAAATATTCTTTTCATTATAAAATCATCTCCATATACTTCCTACAATACAACACATTTTATATAACAAAAAGAAGCAAATAATAAAATATTATATTTAATTTTTATATTTCATCGACTTTCATGTTGTGAGGTATTCTAAGATATAAATTGTATTATTGTATATTGTCTGTGTTTTGAAATCCTTACTTATGAATTAATTATTTTTATAGAAACTCCTCAAAAAATTATTATTGTATTCGAAATCTTGATTTTAAATGGATCCAATTAATGCCCGAGATTCTGTGGATAACACATGCTAAAGATTACAAGAAAAAGTTTGTGATTTAATTGCAACAAATTCGGTATTTAAATCATTTGTATCTAATTCTTCCATTTGATCCCTTTCAATTGACAATCATTGAAAGGCTATCCAAACCATTTTGTGTCATACTCGTTCTTAAATGATTTTTGATTAATTTAAGTTTCGAAAAGCTTCTTTCTACACTTGGTATAGAAACTGGTATGGACAAACTAATTCTTAAAACTATAAATAAAAAACAATTTTTATCGAATATTGAGCGCAAAACGAGTGCATTTTTGTAAATGTCAATTTCGCACTAAGGAAGAACCGACCCTGCTGACACATAACACTATTTTCTACATTGTTATTATATAACTAATTTAAACATTCCCCGTTCCAATCATTTGGCGGCCCTAGGCAGAGCTACATGTTGGCTACCCTATCCATATATGATATATCAATGTCACCATATCAATGACTTGGATGAAAACTTATTTTCATTTTTCAGCACCAGAATCTATTTCAGTTCCTTTTAACGCTGACATAGATAAATAAAATTCTAATTTTAATTATTCATTAAAAATAAAGAAATTTGAAAATGATCTAGATTAAAATGAACACAATGTTAATATATATATTTTCGTAAAACGAATGATTAAAAATTATGTATCGAATAAGCTGAAAAATAATTTAAAATATTTATAAAACGACGTTGTTACATTATTTTTTTTAATTTCAAAAAAAAATTTTAGATGCTTATTTAAATTATTTTGCAAATTTGGCGGCCCTAGTTTGTATAACGGAAGAACCGTGCCTGAATTTAAAATTAAACAATATTGACTTTTTTATTTCCATATAATTTGAAAATCGAATTTCATTATCGAATGATAATAAAATTAATTCAACTTTATCAATATATTTAAAATTACAAATTACTGTAATATTTTAAATTAAATTTTAATTTTAATCGCCAGCATGATGTTTTTATTTGAAAATCAATTTATCTCCATTTAATAATGAATATTTTTTTAATTAAATTAAAATTTCAATATTATCTGAAAATCGAGTTTTCCTTTAAAATCTGTTATATTACCTTAAATATTTATTATTAAATTAAATTTATTGATTTCAATTATTCTGATTTTAATCGACAATATGACATCTTTATTTCAATTTTATCTGAAAATCGAATTTTTTCTATCAAATGATGCAAAATTTATCCAATTATTTCTTTTTAAAATTTGGTAGACTATGTTTGTATTAAAAATTAATTTTAATTAAATTAAACTTACTTATTTGAAATTTTTCCTAATAATCATGGAAATGGGAAATTATGAAAATGAATAAATTATAACCAATAGCAATAAAACACCAAATATTTAATTGCAATTTATGTTGAATGAAAATTAAAGAATGGAAGGCCCGTGTAATGTAATAATTAATAATGATAATTAATAACAATAATTATTATTTGATACTAAATAATAGAATATATGATACGGTAAACAAAAATAAGTATAAAAACAGAAAATACACTGGAAATATCTTGCATTTGGTTTAGATTTTAAAATTAAATAATATCTGGATTGATTACAACGTAAATATATAAATTTATATGTATATATTTTGTATATATATCTATATATCGAGAGTGAGAGAGACAGAGAAAGAGGAGAGATGTAAAAATATATATATATCTATCTATATATATATTTATATGTAAATGGGAGAATTATCATTTCACTTTTATTTCTTTGTCGACAATTGATTCGCAGCTAATCAAGTTCTGTTGAAATTGATTGTGAGATTTAAATCTCCCAGCCGACGCAAGTGCAGGAATAGTGATGACTGATTCGAAAATATCACTGTATGATCGGCAGATTATCGAATTTTTCAGTGATTGCGATCTCGGTCTTGTCGGTTTTGATAGCAGTGATTCTTGATTATTGGCAGCCGATTGCTGCAGGTTGTGATTGTTGCGCATAGAGCAAGCTCCACATCCGGTGGCGGTAGAGTTGGCACCACCAGACGAGTGTTTATGGATATCGGTATTGGAATTAGTCAATCGGCAATTGGAGAGTTTCTGAGAATAATACAATGTGTTTACATTGGAACAGGGGTGATTTTTCTGCATTACGATTGAGTCTCGACTGGCACTTCGACGTCTTTGGTTGTTTTCTTGAAAATTTGACTTCATGGAATCGGTTCTTGATTGGCGGTCGATAAAGGAAGTGGGAGTTTTTGTGATTGTTCGATTCGGTCTGGAAAATGATTTTTGATTTGGAAACTTTGTGCGACTTGCATTGAGAAGGATGCTGGATTCTTTGATGGGTTTTATTGCGCTGTTGATTGGAATTCGACTTTTATTAGGATCGCTAATGTTCTCGAGATATCTTTCGCATGCATTTGCTCGATTAACAGCTTTTTGGAAGTCTTTTTCACAGTGAGAGGTTATTAAAATTCGATTTTGATTTGTATTTAGTTCTGTGGGTGCCGATTCGTTTGGTTTATCCGGGTAACCGCTACCGGCTGAGTCATTGAAAGAACACCGCAAGACATTAGGAACAGGAGAGGATCCGCATCTCTGTCTATAGGGCTTTCGATCATTGCATTTTGGAGGGATTCTATTGGACGAGGGAAATGCGCAAGCTGACGGAGAATTTACACAAGTTACATAGAAATCATTTTCTGCGTTCAATTTAGCGTGATTATCGATAAACTGAGACGGTTGCGGAAGTTCTTCACTGACTTGTCGAGAAAAGGACTTTTTCAAGCTGGCATATTTGCTATAGTCCGAGGCGGAGATTTTCGATGATTTGCAACTGATTGATTTTGACGGATTGATAAAGAGACTTTGCTTTTCGAATTTATTATTGGTAAATGATTTGATGCTTTTAGATTTCAAAGATTCTAAAGATCCATCTTTACTTCGAGATTGATTTGATAAAAGTTTTTCATTGTGTAACATCATTTTATGACTTGAATGTTTCGAGGATGATTTTTGTAATGAATTATCAGCAATGAAAACGTCACGGAGATTTTCTGATATGTCTTTGTCATCGTAGCCGTAATTGTCACTGTAATGGGTTAAATGGAGCATTTTCGTAGCATCATAAGCATTGCTATAATCAAATTTGTCTTCGTTGATAGCTCTAGTCGCTCGACTGCCGACACTGAACGCAACACTAATCCGTCGAGATAGACTATCCATTTTGCTTTTACACATGTGATGATGATGATGATTGTGATGGCTATTTGGATGGTTGAGATTGGTCTTTGTATTCTGATCTGTTTGCAGCGGTTTCGATTCAATTGGAGAGGTTGTGTTTACTTCAATTCTTGCCGATATCTTTGGATGACTACTATCTTTGTCGATTTCTTTACGATTCTTGTATCTGTGAGAAAACTCCTTTTCGTAATCATCTTCACTTGAACATGAAAGTGATTTGGAATTCTCTTGAATTTCACCAACTGCATTGTAGTCTTCTTGGTCGACATTTGCGATATTCAAGGACTGTTTGCAAGATCTCTGAGTGTCAATATTCGCTAAAGCCGGTTTATTGTCTATATCAACGAAAGCCTGAATCGGTAATTGATGAAACTTTGGCGACTTTATATATTTGACCGGATGAATTCATGTTGGAAGATTTCAATTGTTTCGTTTGAGCATGACTTTCAAGATAATTAGGGCTGCTATCCCTGCTTTGGGACTTTAAAAGAATTGGTAGCTTGGAATGATATTTGCTATTTAAAGAATCTTGCCTCTCTAATTTCTTTATTGATATATTTCGATGTAATTTATTGTATTCAGTATTAGATTCCTTCCTATAATTTTCAATTTGAACGTTTTTCAGTGATTCTTCAACCAAACACTGCTTCGTTTGTTTGCCATTTCTGTTCGGAATGTTATAGACTTCGACATAGTTCTCGTCGTCGGCTCCAACAACTTCTTGAAAACTGATAATTTGCTTTCCGTTCATTTTATTTGATTCGTCCTGTTTAGCCGATTTCATTATTCTAGGTGGTGGTCTCGGTCCACTTTCTAGGCCTGTTTCATCATTTGACTTTAAAGGCTTATGTTTATGATTTGTGATGACTTTCGATTTTTGGTGGACGTTTATAGATTGATTTTTATTAGACTTGTCACCGTCTTTCAATGAGCCTATGTTTGATGTTGGTTTTTTTCGGAAATTATGGTGTGGATTTCTACCTCCAGTTACACCACTGCTTTGAACTGATTGCCTAATATCACCGGTAGTTTCCCAGTCAAACAATTCATCGGAACTTATTCCTTTACGACGCATGCATTGGTAAATAAGATTTTTTAAATATTCATAATCAGGAGCATCAAAATAAGTTAAACTTTGAACATGACTAAGGAGTAATTTGAATTCAGAAGGCAAATGTCTTAATAGTTGAGTATGTTCAAAGTTCTGTTTAATTTGACCAACTTGGTCTTTATCTTTTAACTTTCTCCATGGTAAACTCCCAGTTACCATTTCTGCCATCATATAGAAAGCTGACCATAAGTCATCGTGACGCCCCATTTCTCGATTCATATGGGCGTTAACAGATGCATACCTTACAGTTCCTCTGAATCCAGTAACAGGCCTTGGAGCTCTAATGTCTCCATTACCATCGGGTAATATGTATTGACGTGCTAACCCAAAATCAAGCATAACAACAGTGTGAGATGATAATGGTAAGCGCCCCATTGAAAAGTTTGATGGTTTAATGTCACGATGAAGAAAGCCAGAATTATGTATGTCTTGGATCGATTGAAGAATTTGAGCACTTAGCCTCAACATTGTTGATATTGAAAATGCGGAATTTTTTTGAGCTCTTCGTAAGTCGGCAAGATTTTTTCCCTTAATAAAGATGATAACAATATAAATCAATTTGTTTATGGGTATTAATCAACTTAAATTCGATAACTTAAGTGTTCCTAGAGTGGAGAGTGCAGTGTAAAGATAACATTATGATGTGTAAAGTAAATATCTTTATTTCTTACAACTTATCTCTACAAGCAAGGATATGGCATTAAATTTAAAGTCTTGTTATATTGCGCCAAGGTTGGAAAACTATTTGAAAGGAAAGAACATATTCATAAAACTGACTATTGTTGTCAATTTTAAATTTTATTGAGATTTTTAAATGTCGAAAGAAAGAAAAAATAAAAATGTTTTTGGAGGAGAGGATAAATTTCTTTTATTTGAAAAGTCCATTAAGATTATAAATACCTTATTTGGAATATTGCACTTCATACAATCTACTATTTCTATGTCAAAAAAAACTCATCATAAATATAGACATTTGAAAGTGTTTATTAGCCAGCATCATGTTACAGATATTTACTCTCATGCTTGAATTATAAAACTATTAATGCTAATTCTTTTTGCTATTATTTGAATATTATATATGATTAGAACAATTTTATTCAAACGTTATGCATTATCTATGATTAGAGATACTCTTCAATTATGTAGGTAAATAATTGATATTTACCATGGCTTGAGAACAAATGAAATTGTCTCTATAATAAAAATAATAATCATATTAAATAATAGTCTGAATTATTATAGCAATAACAGACATTTAAATTCACATATGAAATGTAGTAAATATGTATAAAAGTCAAAATTAAAACATCAAGCAAAATTCGATATAAAATTAAAGAATCATTAAACCATGAGGAAACGAAAATCATATATAGATTATTTAAAATTACTCCAATTTGCTGATGTATTTATAATCAGCAATATACCATCCACTAGAAACTTGCCTGTTGATTAAATATAGGTATAACAGAATTTATTCACAAAATAATACAGGAGTACCTCGCATAGTACGGATTCGATCAGTACGGTTTCTCTATAGTACGGTTTTGAAATTTTCAAAATATGATTGTTTTTAAAATGATTAAATAAAATTTTCGAAATTTAAAAAAGTTTTTTTAAATTAATTTTTTAGAATTTATTCGTTATTATTTACTTGTTTTTCATCAGCTATTTTTAATATTTTTAAAATGAAATAAATTCTTTTTTTTTGATTAAGTTGCAATGATTTGGTATTAGCGGCTTATAAATTTCAATAAATATATATTTAAATGTACAACTGTGTTAAATATGCTTGTTTTGCTCTTGAATATCAGAAAAATAAAAATACATAACAAAATATTTTTTGTTTACTAGATTATAATCACGATTTTTAAATTTCTTAATAGGGGTACTAAGCCGTAAATTTATTAGCGCCAGAATGCCTCGAATAGTCCGGTTTCAAAAAGTACAGCTAAATTCCAGAACCGATTAACCGTACTGTTCGAAGTATTCTTGTATTTTAAAGATGTTTGTTTATATAATAAGAATTTATTGAATTTATTCATTATAATTATATTGATTATAATGATATTGGCTATGTATGATGTAAATTGTGAAATTGGTCCATTTCGGTTCTTGATTCGATTGTATTCAGATCTCGGTTATGAATATATATGTCATGGGTGCAATGCTACATACATTGGAATGACTACCCGTCATCTCCGTTCTCAATGTCTTCAAAACTGTCGACTGAGCGAATTGATTTATATCAGCAAACACAATTTTATGTTTAGGTTTACATTTTTGTGTTTGGAGTGTTTGAGTAAATATTGAGTAAATATTTTGAGTAAATATTTTGAACAAGAAGTTGTGTATTCTATGTTGTAAGGTGGTTTCTAATTCCTGTTTTTTAAATTTCGTGTTTGTTAGTGGATTTCTTGGTGAATTTGTTAGTGAATATTTATGTCATGAGTGAAATGCCACATACATTGGAATGGCTGCCCATCCTCTCCGTTCTCACGTTCTTGATCACTATCGACTGAAGGAATTGATTGATATATTAGTAAATACAATTTTGTGAAAAATTTATAAGTTTAGAAAATTTGAATTGAGAAAACAGGAATTTTATGATTTTTTACGCGAACTTTAATTTAAAAAATATTAATGAATTAGTTTGTTAAAAAAAGAGTAATTCAGATTGATTTAGTCTGAATTTCAATTCAATCTGATGGCAGAGAGTCTGTCGATATATATATATATATATATATATATATATATATATATAGTGCTTTTTTTCTGGATAAAAAGGTGTCGGAACGTATCTCTACTATCCTTTATATGCAAAAAGATGACGCTGAAATTGATTATTTTACAATGTGAATTTACAACACCGATGAGAGGAAACAATTTTAATGACGTAGTATATTAATGGCGTATATTTACCGTGAGCGTGTTTTATATAATAGTAATAAGTTATTACTAATAACACATAGGAAGCACATAGTTATGATTCACTCGCTTTGGCGTACGACTACTACTTTTAATTTGATTGTAATTGACTATTTGAAATGTCAGAAATAGAAATATGACAAAAAACCAAAACATGTCAATTTTTTTAAATCATTTAGCGAAAAAAGGTGACGGAACGCCGTTCCAGAGCGCTCCGTCAGAAAAAAAGCACTATATATATATATATATAATTTGAATTTTTGAATTATTTTTTGCTTTTTTTGTCTAAGTAAAAGGTGTATTAAGTTGGTGCAAAAAAATAATAGTTTTTGGTGTGTAAGCTAAACATTAATAATTTTATGATATATATTTCATTGCTAATAACCAAAATTTCGTCATTCTTAACTAGATATAATGTTTTTAATGCAAATTATTTTTCTTTTTACTTTGATAATTTAATAAAAAATATTAGTCAAGTTTCTTATTACGAATTTAAACTTGGGCGTAGTGCAATTTAAACTGATCAAAATATAACAAAGTTTGGAGCAAGTGGAGTGTAAATGAGTGTACGGTCATTCGTTGGTTTCCAATGTTTTGAAGTGGAGAAATCAGCCTTAAAGACTGTCCTTCTGTTGTTTCCAACGCCAATTTGAAAGTAATAATTGAATCTGGTTTACTAAAATCTATGTGAAAAATAGCGGAAGAAGTTCGTCATTGGTAACAAATTGGAAAGATGAAGAAGCCTGATAAGTGGGTGCTGCATGAAAAATTCATTGTTTAATAGTTGGAAAAAATGAAGAACCGAAGCACTTTCCAAAATGTTATGAAATCGATGAAATTCATCAGAGACTTCGATAGGGCCACACGTAGGAACTTCATCATTTCCTGAAGCCACAATTTTTATGTTATCAGAATAAACACATTTTTATCTGGTTGACAAAAGTGTCTCAAATTTAACGGTTCTTATTTTTATTAATAAAGTTACAGCGTTTCAAAGTTTATTGCAAAAAACTGAATTAATTCTTCATCATTCAATGCATTCAAATGTATCATTCAATGCATATATCAGCGCGTTATTTTTAAGGTCCCTAAGTACAAATGTAACCATCGGGATATTGATAAAAAAACAGATTTAAAATTATAAGAACTTTTTTTTTCCAATTTCACCATTGATTTTTTTCCATTGAATCTATTAAAAAGAGCTTGAAGACTATAAATCAGTAATATATCGATGTTTTTGATATTCACGAATTTTCGGCATTGCCTGTTTCAAGTGATTTTATTTATTTTAATATAAAATTTAATAAAATGTAAAATTTTCGTATTATTTAATAAAATAGAATTTTGCAAAATTTCCTATTTTAATCAAAAGTTTTTCTCAGTATAATATTTGCTGAATTTAGCACAATTTTCTGATTATCTAAATTTTTTACAGTTCATCTATCCCCGATTTACACAGCTTATATAATAGCAAAATAATTATAAAATAAAAAATTTTAAAAAAATGGTAAAAAAATCATTGTTTTTTTATTCAGATTTTTTTTTGGAGAAAATCGTTAAAATCGACTTTTGGTAAAAATGAAATAATTTTAAAATTTAATTTAATTTGAAAAAAGATGAAATGGAAATGTGTAAACATGGTCAGGAATAGAATTGATAACAAGGAAAAATATAATGGAAACCGAAATAGGAAGTGCATAATCGATGTAAAAGGCATCGAAATGTAAACGTACAGAAAAGATATTGGAGAACAATATAATAAAAAGTATGAAAAGCAAAAAATGGTTATTGATATAAACAAATTTGAATTTTGAGAGCAATTATTGTCATTGTGATTTTTACCGGCCGTAAAATCTATGATTAACTTTTTCATGACTATAATACAATAAATATATTAGAATATATTATAAATATATTATAAAAATATATTAATTAGAAATACAGGGTGGCACAGAAAAAGTGAAGCAAAGAAAAAACTCATTTTAACATGATTTTTTAAAATACATTTGAAAAATCTTAAAAGATTTAAAACGAAGTCTCCATCTATTTCACATTTATTAATTAAATTTCAATGTGGCCACCCTTGGCTTTGACAATGGCCATCAATCTGCGTGGGAATGCTTCACATGCGGCACGCACCTGCTCTTCAGGTATTTTCAATCCAAATTTTTCTGAAGTAAGCACTTAAATTTATCCAAACTCATTGGTTTTAGATTATTTAGACGCTGTTCCATTAAGGCCCACATACAAAAGTCCAAAGGATTTACATCCGGAGATGATGAAGGCCATTGTTCCTTGCTAATGAAATCAGGCAAATTTGACTTGCACCAGTTCTGAACTATTTTAGCGGCATGTGCGGGCGCAGAATCCTGCTGCAATACCCATGGATCATTTCCAAACAATTTAAAGGCATTCGCCATCACATGACGTTGTAATACTTCTTCTAAATAATATTTAGAATTAATTTTGACACCCTTTTCTATGAATTTCAGAGGCAAACGACCCTTTTTTGGAAATACCTCCGTAAACCATCACAGAAGGACTTCCTTGGAAACGCTGGACCGTGCGCAATGACTAGGGATATCGGTAATTGATGGCGAGTACACTCGATCATTTTGAGTATTGTGTGACTGTTGGAGGACGAAGAGTTTTTCATCAGTAAACAGGATTACTGATTCAGCGTGCCGAGATAATAAGTCCTTACATCTTGTGACTCGTTTCTTTTTATTTGTGTCGGATAAACCATGAACACGCCGTTTCTTGTAAGGTGTAAGTCCAAGGTCTTCTTTAAGAACACGAGATACAGATATTCGCGATATTCCAAGACTCTTTGCCATCTTTCTGGCCGACTGGGCTGGTTTTTCGGCGAATCCGTTCACGGATAACTTTAACTAGCCTGGGAGTACGAACGGTCCGGCTTCGACCAGGTTTCTTTGGTGGTACAACTGTGCCGGAATCTTTGTACCTTTTAAGGTTCTGTATACCAACGAACGGCAAATGCCCTCTGCTTTCGTTAACTTTAAAATTTCCGATTGATGCTTTCCCTCCAAAAATAAATTTAAAATTCTTTGTCGTTTGAATTTCAATGCCATTAACTTAAATTTAAGGAACCGCTCATATTATAATTAAATATTAAAATATTAAAACAAACTCAAATATTAAAAATTTATATAATTGCGCAAGCTATATCATTAGGCAAGAAAAAATAAAGTAGTTAAACTTGTGCTTCACTTTATCTGTGCCACCCTGTATATTAATTTAATTAAAGTCAAATTCATTGAAGTTTTAGTCATGACAGGACCAGTAGACCACCTGGTGTTAAATTTATTGTTGTTGAAGAAGAAGTACTTTCCAAGGAGGACATTTTAAATGAAGAATTCTCTTTTTTTGCAATTGTAAATCAAATATCAACTGTGAAGAAATGCATTTTTTGTGTGAACGTCATCACTTAATCTCAAATACTCGTCTATGTACTAATTGTGGAGGGCATTGTACGCATGCTAAATACAAGGAGCATATCGATAGCCAATGATGGTGTTGAAATATATTTTGTTATAAATTTGTTGTTTTTTTATTTAACGGCAGTATTTTTTTTATTAAAAATTAATTTGATTTAACGGCCGTAAAAGTCACAATACCCTAAACGGGAGTTGAGAAGTTAATGATTATAAGTGGGATAGCAGCAGTTAAGCCAGTAATTATATTCCATGTTCTTTTATGACAGCCGAGTACTTACCAGAAGAAAAATGTCAAAAAAACAGCTATATTGAATATATAAATTAGTACAGCTATATGAAATCGGCATTATCATCTCAGATAAGAATTAATGAAAACCCGAGTAGTGTTAAACAGGCTATTTATTTGAAAATATTAATAAACCCAAGGGATATTTTTTATGGTAAATATTGTGGGAAGAAATTCAGAATCATTTAACAAGTGAATATTGCTTTATATTGTGAAAAGTCCCGACCCTTGCTGATCAAAAATTCAGTTTATTTACTGTGTATATAATTAAATCGTTTGTAAAATATTTATTATATTCAATATATGTTGAAAGTTTGTTATTCATTTTATTAAAGAACCTAATATTTATATATATATATATATATATATATATATATATATATATATATATATATATATATATATATATATATATATATATATATATATATATATATATATATATATATATATATATATATATATTTACTTACACGCCTAATTTTACGCCATTTATTGTTATAATTAGTTTCACTGATATTTCAATCTTACATAATAGAATTTCTAAATCTACTATATAAAGATGAAAGTTTGTTTGTTTGTTACCCATAGAATTCCCCACCGTTGGATCTAGGGTGCTGAAATTTTGCATGTGACCCTCATTTGACTCGGGACAGGTCATAGGCTGTTTTTTGCACCAGAAGGAAAAACTAAAAATATAGTCTGTCGACAAGCTTTATCATAAGTGATATATAAATTACATGTACTTTTTTTTAATTAAATTTTTGTATTTTTTAAATTATTTTTTTAAATGAATGAATTGAAATAAATTTCTTTATTTTGAATCTGTTTACTATTTTTTGAATCGTGCAACGCCGGGTACACCAGCTAGTCAATTAAACAAAATAAGAATATTGTTTATTATGATGCAATTAACAATTAACCACTTGCCGGGCGATTTTTTTTCATGTTTTCGGTCAAAAAAAAACTATTTTTTTTAAATCATTAATTAATAGTATATAATCAAAATATAACGTAAATATTTCTTTTTTAATTTTTCGAGTTTGTATTCACTAATTATTAATTATTGTTATTATATAAAAAAAATAAGAGCCACTGTGTAGATATCATCTCTTAGGATATTAAATAAGAGTCCCATCATAAAATTAGTCAACTGTGAGGCTATAAATAATGAACCCGCTCGATGAACCCATTTTATAAATCAATAAAAAATATTTTTAACAGTTAAAAATGAAATAGTTCAAAGTGCACACACACACACACAAACAAAAAAACAGTTTGAAAAACACGAAATGTCCGAAGAACGAAGTGAAACAATTCAAAAACGATGCAGTCGCGCGCGTGGTTATTGGACAACTGATATTTTAGAAAATATGAAAAAAATACGAACCTGAAATCATGTGTGTATAGCCGAAAATTCACATGTGTTTATAAAAAAAATGACCTAAGAAATGGCAGTTTAGAACATAAATATCGTAAAATAATGTTGTTCAAAATATCGCTCATATGTTAGTTCACACCCGGGATCAGATTTCTTATTCAAAGGACAATATTTTTTCTATATGAGTTTGCGCTCACATGTGAGCACTCGCCCGAAATGGTACACATTTTTGCCCTCATATTTGAGCGCGCGCCCGGCAATTGGTTAAGTTAGTTACTAATTATAAACTTATTATTAGAAGGAAAGAAGTAAATGTGAAGATGAGACTCAACAAAATATTACGGATGGTATGATAAAACAAAGAATTCAGTAGTGATTACAACTACGTTTATTTATAAAGATTATAAAAATATATATGAAATTTTTACCAATTTACTTGAAAATGTCATTAAGAACATTAACCAGCGTAAAATGTGAGCACCTGCAAACCATTAATTAAAGAGGGATGTAAAAAATAACATATTTTTATTATTATTTAAAAAATTTTCAAAAACCTTTTATATTTAATTTTCTTTTAATATTCTCTCAATTAAAATATTTTGGTGTCAATAGCGAGTTTTTTAAACAACTGTCTTGTGTACGGTTTTTCAAATTTTGACAACTCTACCGTATATTCATGTTGACATTTTGTATAATTAGAATTGTCATATTTAATTTGAATCACGAATTTCGCGATAAAAAAGAAAAAAACTGCAATGAATCCATGATTGAGGGAAGAACCCCCATGTTTCAGGGAAGATAAATTCTCTTGGAAGAATATTGTTATTTTACGTCACTCATAACCAAACTTATTGTAATGCATGATTTTGTCAAAGAATATTACTACTTTACTTTAACTGGTTAATGTCAAATTTTTACACCTTCAATAAAACAAATATGTTATCATTGTTTATTATTTAAACAAACGATTTTACTATTACTCTGATTTCTGTAATAACTGATTTTATTTTTAAGAATAGGGGTTAATATGTCTGTGCCTACGGGCCCTACTACTATTCAATTAGATAAGTTATTTGATTTGAGTTAGCTATTAGTTGCAAAGTTTTTTAATTAACGGAAATTTGCTATATATTCCTGTATCATTTAATGTCTTTTGAACTATGAAATGAAATCCCAAAAACTTATTTTCAATACTGTTTGTGAGGTGTCTTCAGCTGAGAATTAAATATTTCAATGCTTTATTAAGACAATTTAAAATGATAAATAATTGAATATTAAAATAACTTTTAAAATAATTTTTAAATTGAAAAATTAAACAAGCTTTTTATTAGTAAATCATTTTTAAATAAATACTCCCTCCGTCCGGAAATATGGTATACATTTGAGCGATT